>CM062210.1:1240000-1335000 GCA_031216445.1 Lateolabrax maculatus
TATATTTATATTATTATCATACACACACACACACACACACACACACACAGAACAAGACTCAGCTCGCCTGGTGGAATGACGCCCTGTAGACATAAAACACACAAACACACCGTGAGAGAAACTCCTGCCATATATAAACTAATACATGGATGACTGGACACATCTGTGTGTGTGTGTGTGTGTGTGTATGTGTGTGTGTGTGTGCGCGCGTGTGTGTGTGTGGAGGATAAAAGTAACCGAGTGGAATGAAAGAACCACTGGACTCAGATTTTAGTGAATAAAAAAGATGTTTTATAAGAAGAGCTCCGGTATATAAATATAATTGTACATTCAACATACGAACAAGCAAGCAGCTACACTATAAATACTGTATAACAAGAATATAGAATATTTAATATGAACAACATTCAGAACCTGCAGCGGAGCAGCAAACGGTCGAAGCTGCAGCAGAAACGTTTGGCTCGGGCGACTCCAACCGGCAGCGAGAGGAAACATCAGAACGTAGAACTGTTCACCGAGCTGAGACGAGCGAGAGACGGGAAACCTTCCAACGGGTTCGATTTCACTGTGTAGTTTCAACTCGTCACGTCTGTGATTTTATCTGACGCGAGAATTTAAATTTAGCAAATCTTCAACATCTCAATTAGCTTCAGCTGCTCAGATCGGATCAGACGGCCAGATTTCACATCAAAGGAGCGTTAATACGCCGAAGTACGTCGACTCAGTGGATATGGTGTGTGTGTGAGTGTGTGTGAGTGTGAGTGAGTGAGTGTGAGTGTGTGTGTGTGTGTGAGAGAGAGTGTGTGTGTGTGTGAGTGAGTGAGTGTGTGTGTGTGTGAGAGTGTGAGAGAGTGTGTGTGTGAGTGTGTGTGAGTGTGAGTGAGTGTGTGTGTGTGTGTGTGTGTGTGTGTGTGTGTGAGAGAGGGTGTGTGTGTGTGTGTGTGTTTCAGGCCTCGGCCAGACAGCTCATGACCTTCAGCATCAGCTCCTCCTTCTTGTGTTTGGCACTGACGAGCGCTCCTCTTCCTCTCAACCAGGCCGAGAGAGTCGCAGAGTTCAGCTTGGACAACTGGAGAGAGAGGGAGAGAGGGAGAGAGGGGGGAGAGAGAGGGAGAGAGGGAGAGAGGGGGGAGAGAGAGGGGGAGAGAGGGGGTGAGAGAGAGGGGGGGGGACATTTTTTTGCAAATCAGATCAGTGTCACCTGAGATGTTCGACGTGTCAGGCGATGAATCGACTGTAAATGAACAGTCCTGCGCCGCTCGCCCACACAAACCAACTACAGCCTCGTCAGGCGAGGAGGAAACACGCAACATGCTGCAAACATGACAGCAACCGCTCGGTACTGAGAGGAAATGAGAAGAGGAAACAGACAAAACTGTCTGGTATCAGCAGGGGGACGCTGAGCTTTTTAGTCTGGAAGACAGAAACTGTCACAGTTTACTGCTGAACTGTATAGGATCATGTTTAGATCTGTGCAGATTTCAGGTATAAAAGTATTGAAAAATATAATTATGACGCTCTGGTCGGTCAGGAGAGAAGAAGACATTTGGATTTGTAAGGATCGCTCGGAGACAGGATGTGCCAACTGTTCACTTCCAACTTTAAAATCTCTCTTAATACATCCCTTAATTATGTGAAGTCTATATTTTGCATTTTTCAAACTCACACAATGTAATAAATGATAAAGAACAACGTGTCCAGTGGTGTAGCTGTGTAAATAAAAGTAAAAGAGAAAACGCAGCTGATGTATTGTTCTTGAAAACTTGCAGGTTGGAGCTGTAAAACTGATGAATGTTGTTATTAATGTGCCGGGCTCCCTGTGGGCTCCCACCTCCTCCTCCCCATTCATCACTTTAACAGCCCTCCTCCTCCTCTGGAAGGATGTTTGTAAGGAGGCCGAGGCTGACGGAGCAGTGTGTGTGCTGTTCACCACACTGACACACTTTAATATTCCTAAAGCATGAACACACAATATGAGTGGAAACGCTGGAAATACGTCACCTCTACAGTCTCTTCTTTTCTGAAACAAAAGACCACGTCTTCCACCTCTTTGCACTTCAGATTTCTCTATTCTCAAGGTCTAGATATCCTCCCACATGGCTGCAGACAGCAGCAGTTCTCTTGTGTCCACACAGTCACACATTCACGTCCACAAAGACACCATGTGGACACAGAAAGTATCATTTGTGCTTTACAACTTAACAACTAGTTATACTTATCACAGTGATGCTAACAGGATTCACTAGATGGATGTTGATGCCGTAGTTCATCATCGAGGCAAAAGCAGGATGAAGAGGAGAGAGAGGAGGAAGGCCAAATAGACAAAGAGAGATAAGCAGTTAGGTGTAAAGTTCTCCTGACCTGGTTGCTTCTGGCCATTTTCTCCACGTCCACGTCTTGTACCGCAGATCTGGGCTTCCTGGGCTTTGACTTGAACACAACTCCCTGAAACAACAGAAAAAACAGTGCAGGACAGTCAGGAAACAATGTTGTTTCTACTGGGATTCAACAGTTTCTGTAGTGCAGCGCGATGGTGCGGCCAGTTTCTTTCCTAACAGAGTTCACACAGCATTTATTATCATCGTCCAGCCCTTGAATCCTCGGAAAACCTGTTAAATAAAAACTAATTTAAAGAAAAAGTGAATTCTGAATGAAACATGTCTCATTTGATAACAGTGAGACGCAGGATAAATCAGTGAACTGTCGGAGGTGGTTTAGATCATGACACTCCCAACTAAACTGTAAAAGACTACGACAGCGAGATGCTGCTGTTCTACATAAAGCACGATTTAACAGCTGCATGTTTTTATCGTTTGGAAATTACAAGAGAAAACCAAAGAGAGTTTTCATGTTGATGTCTCATCCATCTCCTCTACAGACACCTTGAAAACATGATGACTGCAGCTACTCACTTATTTCTGTTAGGAAGGATAATCATCAAACTATCTAACACACGTTTGGTGCTTTTGACCTGAGCAACTTACGGGTAACTCAAACTCATCCCAGTTTAATACAGCTTGGGTCTTATTGTTGAAGTTTTGTCCATTTTTTTTATCAGTATTAATAAAATTGTCCTCAAATTAATCTGACAACTGGGAACAAAAGAAGTAAAAAGAAAAAGAAAATGAAAAAAGAGCTTAAATGTAACGTTAAACGGTCTGAAGGAAGTGGACTCACCCGTCTGCTGCTGTTGGACGTTTCTTCGCTGGAGATGTCAGAAGATGTCGGAGGTGCAGGAGAATCAGGTGGTGCAGCTGACGGCTGTTTTGTTTCAGAGCTGAACTTTCCGTTGGTTTCGGGGCCAGACTTGGATTTAAACTTGATCTCGAGCTGTGGAGCGAGGATGAGCCCAGGTTTAGACCCGGGCGCAGGGCTGAGGCTGGGGATGTGCTGGAGTCTGGGGTGACCTGTTGGCTGAGGGCCGGCGCTGCTGCGAGGTTTGGGGCGAGGGTGGAAGCGAGGAATGCTTGGTGGAGGAGGAACTGGGAGGATTGCAGCTGACAAAGAAGAAACAGAAGAAGAAGAAGCAGCAGCAGTGGTTGGAGGGTTCTTCCTAAAGGCAGGTAACGTCACCTTCCCCCTTTCCTCCCCTCCTCCCCTCTGCTTCTGCACCCGCAGCAGCGTGGTGTTGACGTGGCGCCATGGACACTTGTTCTTGAAGATGGGAATCAGTTTGGGAGCAGGTTTCACCGGGGTTTGACTCAGGGGAGGAAGAGGAGCGAGGACAGAGGAGGAGGAGGAGATGAAGGAGGAGGAGAGGGAAGGAGATGACTGGTAACCAGATGAATCAGAGAAGGAAAAAGAAACACTTGAGGAGGAGGAGGAGGAGGAGGATGAAGGCCAACTTCCGTCTCTTCTACACCCCTGACTTTGTGTCAGACTGTCCCCAAATCCACATCCATTACCCAGAAGCCCCTGGGCTCCATCCTGCTGGGAGAGAGGGGCCCAAGCCGGAGGCCGTGACCCGAAGGAGGGCTTCACGGGTCGGGGGGAAGGAGGAGGAGGAGCAGGGAGCTGGGGGAGGACCGGCCTGATGGAGGAGGAGGTGGTCAAGTTGATCTGCTCATTTCTCAACACCTGAGGAAGAGGAGGAGGATAAACCTGAGCTTTACTTCAAGATAATGTGCCTCTGATGTGGCGGCCCCTGATCGTCCGGGCCTCAGGCTGGACCTCAACTGTAAGTTCAACATAAAAGTTCCTTCTCAGATCGTATCAAGTACTTCACAAGAAAAAAGCAGAAATGAAGAAAAGGACAAAATAAACTCTTTTCTTTCTTGTTGCCTTAATGCTTTTGTGACATCTCAGACTTTTCTTGGGAGCCTTTTGAGGAATCTGTAAATCCAAACACATCAATAGGCAAGAACGTTGATATTAGACCAATGTGCAAAATCCAAAACATATCACTGTCCATAATATCTTTTCATGGTAACTACGGTACGGGTAAGGTTAGTGAAAGATCACCATTCACATTATCTACAGGTCTGTGACGACACGAGGACGTTCACACTCCTGCCAGCGGCTTCACCAGATCATAAATATCCTCTTCAACCTGTCGTTTAACAGACTTCAGCTTTACCTTCTTGTACAGGAGCTTCACATGTAGCTGAAGGTAAAGAGTGTTCTTCAGCTTCCACTACAAGACAGAAAAGAACTTCTCCTTCAGCTCTTATACATGGAAATACGCCTCGCTGAACACTATAAATATTTTAGTTTCACTCTGTGAGTACTGAATTGATCTCTCCAGTTTCTAGTTGATAAAATACACTTTAGCTGCACCCTGTGAGGAAGAGAAGTTTCCACCTGCTTCATTACAGCGTTGGGATTATTTAACTATTACAGACCAACGCAGATATTGGACCGATTCATTAAAATGGTATATAGTGTATATATATTGTTTAACCTGCATGTACAGTTCATTTCTGTTTCTCGCAAACGGGACCAAAGATGATAAAAAATGTCCGCTGCTTTTCACAAGAAAGACCTCCTAACATAATGATGAATAACGCTCAAGGCATCCACATCTGCCTATGACATATTTTTCATATTTAAAGCGAACTCTGGACAACACATTCCCTTCACCTTCCTCCTGACATCTGTATCATGAAGGAGGGAACTTTCTTTCCACCTCCTTCTCTTCAGCGTCACACCTTTATGGTCGTAAAGTGTCCACGAAGGTTTTACAAGGTGGGAAATACTCCGATAATCGCTCTTCCTCTCCGCACATCAACCTCCACACGCTCACATGAAATAACCTGCACGTGAGGGTGTGTTTGTGTCGAACAGAAACAGAAAGGAGACACGTGCACAAACAGACAAAGACGTTTAGGTTTGCATTAAGGTTCGGTTAAGTGCGATACACGTAAACGTCTTTGCAAACCTGCGCAGAGAAGGGTGTTATGGGTAACTGTAGCACTGCATGAAAAGTTTGATTTTCGTCAGTAAGCAGCACTGTGAATTGCCGTAGAAGTTCAGGTTAAAGACCGTTAAACCACCGGGAACTGCCAGGAATTGACATTACTGAAGAATTGTAGCTTGAATAGATTTTCTTATGTAGTAAGTTTGCTATGATGAACTGCCTTGTATGCTACAAGGTACATTTCAAGCACTTTTAAGTTTCCAGGCTCCTGAAGCCTTTATCATCTAAACTGTTACTATGAATGCAGTTGTGAAAAATAAGTTCTTATGCTTAATTTCTTCCCACAGAAATCAGTGTATACGACCTGCAGGTCACAGAGGCTCGCAGAGGAACTGACACGACCTGCGCTTAGAGCAACATGATGGTCTGATCCAATATCCTGCCGGAAAGGTTTCTCTGCTTCTCAATGTACATCTCAGCTTAATATTGTTCAGTTCCTATTTAAAAACTTGTTGATTATTCTACTTTCTTTTCAATTTATTTTATCCATCTAGCTATTTTAAATAGTTAATAGTTTCAATCTATTTTCATTTACAAATTCTCTGTTTATAAATTTCTGTAAAGCACACTGAATTGGCTTTATGTGAATGAAATGTATGATTTCTTCTATATGTTCTTTACATGATGGTTTGTTGTTTGTATAGAAGAAACACACACATGCGCCTGGACGACACCCGGAGACGTTCGCGTAGAGGCATAATTCAAGCTTTAGGCATGTAGTAGCGTGTGTGTGTGTGTGTGTGTGTGTGTGTGTGTACCTGCACGGTTGCAGCAGTGTTCAGACCGACTGTGTGGTAACGGGGTTTGCTGCTCAGTTGTGCAGGGAAGCCACACACACTCTGCAGCCTGTCCCTGATGTCGGACAGGAAGCAGCCCAGCGCCCCCTGCAGGTCGACCCGGGGGCAGCGCTGCACCGGCTGCAGGCGGATGCAGCTCAGAGGGTATCTGATCGGGGGGGAGGTTAAAGGAACATCCTGCAGGTTAGTCATGTGTTCTGTACATCATCACTCAGGGATCTAACTTAACTAGTTTCACCACCGTCCCAATGAAAATGATAAATCCCTCCCAAAGTTTATATAATAAAATTATTTTGATAATTAAAAGTGATGGAAATGATTCAGTCATAAATTAGCTCACTTTTTTTAAAATCTACATTATTATTCATATTACATTTCTTATTCATTCATTTATTAATATCACATTCAGTCTCTTCCACGCCACGTTTGTTGTAAAACGCCATCACCGCTTCAGATGTTCATCTTCTTGCTGTGTGTGTGCATCAGTGTGTGTGTGACAGACTCTTGTATTGTGCACTTTCTCGCAGGTCTATATTGATGACTTCCTCGTTGTCTCGTTGCCGAGGTTTAATATCCTACCGACAGGAAATCCTCCGTCCCAAAAGGGATTTTTTATCGTCCTTGATCAACGTTGTCGTTGTCGTTGGGACTTCCTTAAGTTAGAGTCCTGATTACTGAGCATTTTCCAAGTCAATCATCAGGTTTTTTGCCTGATTCCTTCTTTCAACACCACACAGATACGTTTTATATGATAATATAAGAATTCTTTGTTGTATTTCAGTCTTGTTCTGTTATCTCTTATGACTCGTCTCTTGTTCATTCATTAATAAGAATTATTTAAAGAAATAAGATATACTGGAAACTATATTGTTATTGCATGATAAGGAAATGAGCTCTACCACCGTCACATGTCAGATGTAATGTTACTGTCATTTAAAATCACTCTGAAATATATAAGTTGAACACTTAACAGATTTTGTACATTTAATTCACTTTGAGTGTTTTAGGATACGTGAAGAGTCTTTCTCCCACTAGTCTGAAGTAGACGCTGCAGTACACGACCTCTTCCTCAGCAAGCTCCGGCAGTCTGTAACCATACTGAAACACACACACACACACACACACACTATGAACTAACACACTATGATCCTGGGTGAGAACATAATTAGGTTTGAGTTTATATAAGAGTAAGATAAGTAGTAGCAGTAGACTTTCCATTTTTTAGAAAATCTCCACGTTCACAACACAATGTTCACATGCAAGAAGCTAAAAAACATAGAACCAGAACAGACAGAAAGGTTCTGCACCCGTTGGTCCGCTGCAGGTCAACTTGTCAAAAGGCTCAAATAGCTGTATGAAAACTCTGCCTGGTTAAAACTCTGTTTCAAATTAACATAATTATAACTGATCAAAGAATAAATAAACACTAATCTGACTCTAAGTATTCAGTACTTCAGGGTTTTTGGATCTTGCTGCTACAATATTAAATAAAAGATGTTTTGATAATAAAACGAATAGAACAGACGGTGATTTCTATTTTTATTCCAAGTTACCCAACAGTTAGTTGCCATGTGAAACGGTTGCCAAGCCAACTTCTTGTCTTACAAAGCAGCTAAAAAAGATTAATTTTGTTGTGTGAGTGTGTGTGTGTGTGTGTGTGTGTGTGTGTGTGGGTGTGTGTGTTTGTGTTTGTGTGTTTGTGTGTGTGTGTTTGTGTGTGTGTGTGTGTGTGTGTGTTTGTGTGTGTGTGTGTGTGTGTGTGTGTGTGTGTGTTTGTGTTTGTGTTTGTGTGTGTGTGTTTGTGTGTGTGTTTGTGTTTGTGTGTGTGAGTGTGTGTGTGTTTGTGTGTGTGTGTGTGTGTATACCAGGCAGTTCCAGTGGTTCTTCAGGTCTCTGTAGGTCCTGAATGGTCCGTCTCTGGGCAACTGACGGCTGATGGTGATAATCTGACCTTTCTTCATGCTAAACACACACACACACACACACACACACACATAAAATGACCTACTGAGTGAGAAATAAATCTGTCAATTCAAGACAAATTTAATGAGTCAGTCTATGCAGACAGAAGAGGTGAGAGCAGAACAAACACTGAGGAGTGAAGCTCCAGCAGGCTGCGGTTTACAGAAGAGCTGCAGCGCCACCTGCTGCTCACAGTCAGAACAACACAAGCTGCTTCTGGTCCAACCGGGTCGTTCAAACCCGCAGGTCTCACAGAATAAAACAGATACTAAACCGAAGCCCAGAAATGTGGGTTCACATTTCTCTAACTGAGCTTAACTGTAACCTTCACCTCACTGCACGCAGGACTCTGTGTTTGCATGTTATCTAGTTTATTTGTGACATTTTATACATAAGATACAACACGTCTCAGCCTGACCTAACAGGCAGCAATAGACGAAACAAGATGACAGATTTATTAATCATCATGTTGTTGCTATTGTTTGTCAAATGACCAGATCTTCTAATTGGTAGAAAACCCAACATAGGTTTGGTTGTGTGTCTCAACTCGACTGGAGGTGTATCAGCCTTCTGTCTTTTTGGTGTTGTGTGCGTTGTGTCCTGCAGGTGGAGCTGTCCCACCTGGGCAGGACGTGACACCAGATCGCTCCTCCGGTGGAGGCGGGGTCGAGGATGGAGTCAGGATCGCTGCAGAACCTCCTCAGGACTAACAGAGGGAGGTCAAAGTCCTCCAGCTGCAACAAACACAAACACAGGATGTTATTTTTACTACGTTTTATCCAGATTTCTTCATGCTTTACATTTGATCAGGTTATGTTCCTGGTCATGTTTGTTAAGTGGCAGGATATGTCTAAAAAAGTTGACAAATTCAAATGAAATTTGGTGGTTCAGCCATGTTCCAGGGAAGAAAGAATCAGTTTTTGGTGTGCAGTCAGAATTTCTTACAAGATCATTTAAAGTATTGCGGCAATTTCCTCATCAAGTACAGCACTTGCTTTAATGAAATAAACCTCTTTTTATTATTAACACTCTTTTTTTGTCTTTTGTTCTAAACTTATACATTGGATGTTTAAAATAAGAGTTTTGTGTTCTCTCACTGTTGTTGGGGGAAGTCGGATTGTGTTGGCTTCAATGCTGATGCACAGTTGGCCTTCACTGGTGCTCAGCTCCATGCCTGACACACACACACACACACACACACACACACACACACACACAATTTAATACATTTCCAAATATTCCATCAGCAGCTCTCATCATGCTACTGGAAACAGGATTTTGTTCGATTCACAGTTGTCAAACTCTCACCTTTAGTCTAATTTTGTCACTAATCTTTTGCCACTTTGGTTCAGCAGAAGATGAAAAATAACACTTATCTCGATGATTCACACAAATGTAATCTGATCTGCAGGGCTGGTGAAACCAGAGGAGATAAATGAGTCGCAGGGAAACTCACTGACAGCGTTGAGTCTCCCCCCCTCAGTCAGAAAGTCTTTTCCTGCAGCGAAGACAAAAGTTACCATAAGAACATAACTGAACACAACAATTTAATATTGATATTCTGTGGCTGACAGTGTCAGGAAACCACTTGTGTCCCGTCTGAGAGCTAAAGTCACTCATTCATTCAGTGTTAGTGGGTTTGATGCCACTGAGGATACACGAGTCTGTTAATGAACCATATTCTATTCAGGGTAAGGGGCCCTGGGGAGTGTGTGAGTGCAAGAACATTTTCCTATTTCTATCCAATAAATCGATCTCAGGTTTGTATGTATGAAGTTTCCAAGTCAGAGTCACCAAACTCTCTTAACGGGAATAATTAAGCATAAATTAACGCTCCTAAAACTGCCATATGACAGGATGAACAAGCCTGTTAGTTAACAAGTATTAATTGTTCAGTTTTGTTGTTTTTGATGAACAAGTTTAAATGTTTCTTCTTTTATCACTTGAACTAGTGCACACAAACAAGCACACACACACACACACACTATTTTTTATGTCAGACCGGGTCCAAGGTGAAGGCTTGACAGAGTGTTTCAACACACAGCTGTCACTGATTAAAGACACACACACACACACACAAATTACAGCAGATGAACTCTAACACTGAGAGTCTATTAATTATCTACTGAGCGGCTGATAATACAGTATAATATATATATAATCACAGTGTTACAATACAGAGCTGCGGTGCTGCTGGGCCTTTAGTTTTTGCTCTTCTGTCCATAAAACTGGAGGTAGATTTCTGCACATTTGAGTCACGTCCTCACTCGATCTGTTCCGGGGGCCCCGAAGCTGTCGAAGCTCTCCCACATACAGCAGCCCCAAAGGGCCTCTAGGTGGCGCTGTTTCTGACGCGTCACACCAGAGCTCGTGTTTATTTTGTGAACAGCTTCCAGGCAGCAGCTCTGTGGGGATTGTTGTATCAGTCAAGCACCGCAGCTAAAGCAAAGTGCTTCGTTTTCATACGAGGGGAATTCAAAGTCTGGGTGACCGCAGAGATGCTCAGAGTTATTACTGCGTCAGAAACAACTAGTCTGAGACGAATCTCCCTCAAACCCTCCTATGGTTTCTGGTGCATCGTTCTTCTGTTTCAGTCTGTTTCGGTCTCGTTACGCCAACATACAGACAGCAGCCGTGTTTTCATCCAAATGTATCACAAATTTGAACCAAATTTCGCGAAAATCGGCAAAAGAAAATGCGAATGAGCGCTTGTTTCCATCCACTGCCGTTAAGCGATTATTAGAAGAGTTGGTTCATCGAGATCAGCAGCAGGTGGCGCCAGTTCTCCAGTTGGAAAACCAGAAGAAGAGGCCGCAACAAGACGGTGTCATTAAAAGAGCGTCAGTCGAGCCTCAAACGGCGTAGCCACGTGTTCGTTATAGGAATATCCAGGAAGACGCTGACAGCAGAAACAGCTGATCAGTCATGTGGGTTAAACGTGTTTTCATCTCCCATTTTGAGCTCCTTAATCACCTTTAAGAGAGTGGGGGCCGAAACTGAGGAGCTTTTTTTTTACTTTGGCTGTTTCCATCAACCTTTTCTAATGCGAAACTTCAAAATGTGCATAGAAATACGGCTACTAACAGACAGTAACAGTACAAAGTAAGAAAATAGATTAGTAAAACATTATACATTAAGAATGTAAAGACAGTCTGGTTCATGTCTTTAAGTTCGCCGCTGAGTCAGAAGCATCAATGACAAATGTAGAATGAGATGAAACACTTTGAGTAGAACAGACCAGCGTACCAGCGGCGAGGTAGAGTCCTGCTTTATTCCAGCTGGGAGCCAGTCTGGTGATCAGAGAGTAGGACAGACAACACTGGAGGACACCTGGAAACACACACTGAGGAGAGCTCAGCTACAAACACACACACACACACACACAATAAAACTGGATTAAAATATGAACTTCATGTGGCTTTTTGGCTCAAGACTGCGACTAAATGTAAACAGCTGCCAACAGAGAAAATGTTTCTTTATCCAGGACACGCAGTCATCTGTCCATCTGTCCATCTGTCCATCACTTCATCCCACCTGCAGACGGCGTCTCTGTCCAAACACCTGCAGGATGCCCTTCTGGAAAAACTGGATCTGTAAGAAGAGAAAAGTGTTCATCAGATACAACTCAGCACAAAATGTCAACATTAAGACACAAATGAGGCCGAACCTCCAACCGTTTTATAACTCGTGGATCTTAACAAGTCAGTTCTTCCTTAATGTTTTACGATCATTTCTTTAGACAAAAATGATTTCTGAGGGTTTTCTGATTTGTGTGGAAACTAACATCCCTTCTAATCTAAACGAATCAAAGGAGAAACACACCGACTGTTAAACATTTACAAAGACTTTGATAACAGAAGGTTTTGGACGTACGTCATGGGGGGGTTCACATTAGCCGGAGTACGAACAGCTGCATGTAAACAGGAATATTAGAGGAATATTCATTTTCATTAGACCTGTAAACAGCTTAGTAGGAATATTGTCTTTTGAGGAATAAAGGCAAAATTCTGAATATTCTGTGCATGTAAACGCAGTCAGTGGTTTTGTTATATTCAAGTGTCCAGCACGAACAACACCAGGACCCTGAAACTGAAGCAGCTAAATGGAATCCAGCCTTCATTAATTTCATTATTCACACCTGCACTTTTCCCACAAGACATTTAAAATGTCCGACATGAAAACAGCGTTTGGAACTAACTGTTGTAAACATACTTTATCATATAAACTTTTACACTGAAAGGTTTTAAATGATGTTTATGTTACAGAGGGTAATAATGTGAGTTGTCTGTGTGTGTGTGTGTGTGTGTGTGTGTGTGTTCGTGTGGGAATGTTTGGAATTCAGACCGGCTATTGTGGCTGCGTGTCTCTGTTTGGGAAACGTTGCCACGCAAACACGCATCTGAGAAGTGAGTAAGTGAACCTGACGGATCACTTTTAGCAAGCGTGTGTGTGTGTGTGTGTGTGTGGCATGCCTGTGTGTGTGCGTGTGTCATTGTATGTAGCGTGTGTGCAGACTGAAGTGGCGTGCAGCAACAAAACTCATTCATCCGACTCAGCAAGTTTACGACCTCAAAACCTAGAAAACTACACACACACACACACACACACACACACACAGACACACACACATACAATCATATAATCACAGGTGCACTAAAGTAAATGTGTCAATACTACAAATAATGTTAATTTACAACTACAGTGAAATAACGATGAAGCTCAGCTTTGTTCTGAAGATGAAGACGCAGCGGTGACCTCTGCTAACATTATAACACATTAATACACATTTATGAAATAAAACACAACAACCGTCACGTATGTGATGAGTGTGTTTATACGTCGTCACCTGGCGACTAAATGGATCCTGAGACAAGATGTGTGAGGATTTGAGAGTTTTCCTACCAAACGGCTAAATAATGTCCCTGGAGAGTGGTTTTATTATATTACAGGAAAGATCTTTAACAGTGTTTTAAATATAAACACTGAGGTGTCTAAATATTTAACAAATCATATTTAAATGATTTAGAAGCAGCAAACGGCCGCGGTTATCAGAGGAATGGATGTGTGTGTTTTTAGACCTTGAAAGTGGGGACGTTTTGTACAGAGAGGACATCCCGCCCCCGCTTCTTCTTCTGCGATACAACTTTAACACAACGTAAGTTAGGTGTGTGTGTGTGTGTGTGTGTGTGTGTGTTTCTTACAGCCATGACCACTGTGATCTCAGTGAAGGAGTCCAGAGCTGGAGAGGCCAGAATATCCGAGTGCAGCAGCACCAGCTCTCTGTGGACAAACACAAGGAGGGAAAGTCAAGCATCATAATCAGAAACATTTAAAAATATGACAAATATACTAAAAACATGTACACATGCATCTGTTTCTAAATGAGATATAGTGTTGGAAATGAAGAGGAGATGTGTAACATACAGTGTAACTAACTGCAATAACTGGTGTGATTACAGATGATATTTGTCTTCACTTCACACCTTCTAAGAAACTCTTCATCAACTCTTCATCAACTCTTCATCGGTCCCTGAAAACCTTCTGCACATCTGTGCTGCCAACTTTACTCAGAGGGAACATGTGCATTTAAACTCTCTGCTGTGTGTTTGTATTTAATAAATGTCGTGATTAAAGTGTGTCAGCGGTCGGGTTTAAGTGGTGGTCACCTGCAGGTCTTGATCTGCCGGCTCCTCAGCTCCTCCTCTTCCTCCTGCAGAGTCACAGTGATGCAGACCAGCTTCTTCAGGTCTGGAAGTCCGAGGAAAACCACCGACTGCTGGACTCCTCCACTCATCCTGCACACACACACACACACACACACACACACACACACAGATACAGATACACACACACACACACACAGATACAGATACACACACACACACACACACACACACACACACAGATACACACACACACACACACACACACAGATACACACACACACACACACACAAATACACACACACACACACAGATACAGATACACACACACACACACACACACAGACAGATACAGATACACACACACACACACACAGATACAGATACACACACACACACACACACACAGACAGATACAGATACACACACACACACACACAGATACAGATACACACACACACACACACAGATACAGATACACACACACACACACACACACAGATACAGATACACACACACAGACAGTTTCAGGATCAGTTTCTGATGCTTACCTGTATCACTCTATATAAAAACACTGAAGTATCCCAGCTACAGGCTGAATTTCCACAGTGCCGCATGATGATATCTCCATAATATTTCTATATGAAACACGTCATCTATCAATAAGTAACATTTGCTGGTTACAAACTTCTCAGATATAAGGATCGGTGCTGAAACGATTAGTCTTTTAATCCATAAACTGAAGGTATTTTTATAATCAATAATCAAATATCAAACAAGTTCCAGCCTTTTATAAGTGAGAATTATAATAATTATTCATGATATATCTGTAAACTGAATATCTTCTGGTTTCTGACTGGTGATTAAATGATAATAATCATTAGTCTTAACAAATCACTTTGAGCTCTGGTAACTTCAGCTGGACTTTTGACACTTTACAGACTCAAAATAAAAACAAAAGCCTAATCAATAATACCAATAATAGTGATTATTATAAAATCTGTCCCTCAGCAGTTAGCCTTAAATCCCTGTTTTCTAGTGTTTACGATGATATTTAGGTCACCAACCGTATATTTACACGTACACTAGACCCTGACAGTACTTACATTCAGAGGGAAATCTGGGTTTTATGACAATTATTAAAAATTAAAAGACAATTTAACAAAATACATAAAAGTTTGGAACAACAGAAACAACCGTCCAAGCTGAAGATGGGAGCGAACAGGTGAACTCTCACTCTGCTTCAATTCACATGAACCAAAACCTTTCTCTCATAACCAGCCACATCTGACAGGACACACCTCATGTTTTTGCTATTTTCCACTGAAAATGTGGTTTTATGAAACAGTTACACACTGTGTGTTTTTCAGAGCCATTACATTTGGCCATTATGAGGCCATAAAGATGAAGAGATACATGAATATGAATGCACAATTTATTATTAAGTCTCCTCATCTGAATTAAAGTCCTAGCAGAGAGAAGAAATCACTTTGAGGCCTTTTTACTATCATGTGGACTATATACCTGCTTCTAAATGAATTATTATATTATATTAAAATAGGACAGGTTAATTAATCAAACATGGAAAAAATATACATATGAATGCGGTGATTTGTTTCTGCTGTGGAGTGACAGGACGAGTCGATAGACAATCTTTGACTTGGACTCGGCGAGTTTTCCCGCCAGAGAGCCGCAGAAGAACAAATACACAAATAAACTTTTTCGACACAAAGAACCAACTTATGTCTCCATTTTACACGTTTTACTCGTCAACTGCTAGTTGAGAATCTGGCAGGGCCTCCGCTGAGTTGCGTGAGAGCTCAGTCCCGCCCGCTGAGTTGCGTGAGAAGCGGGTTTCCTTGAAAGTTGCTGAACTCAGATGAACTTTAGCCTCGTCCTCGCCCACCGCTCACTGCTGACCGACAGGGGTGAGGACCAATCAGAGAGGAGCTGTCATAGGCGAGGAGGGGACTGACCAATGGCAGCGCTGGAAGGACGGTGTGGGCGGGGCCAGCCGCGGTGGCCGCTCCGTGAAGCCGCCAGAGAGACAGGCAACGTGACCGGAAACCAACCTTTCAAAATAAGGTCAAAGAGTGGCAAACTAGGCTTCAGAGATTACAGAACGACACAATTCATGTAAAAAATATGCAAATATGATTTAAATATAATAGCTTTGCTCTTAATGAGTTGCTCAGTGTTTGAATGTAGGATTCAATTGATTAACTAAAATGAATTAAATAGAAAAACAATTAAATAACTAAATAGAAAAAGCTGTTATTTCTTGATCACAGTGAACACTTTGTGTAAGGCTCTCTCATGTACAAAAGAGAAAGAATACCTTAAAACATTTCTAAAAGTGTTTAAAATGTCTTTCAGGTTGTTTTAAAGATCACCAGGGTTTTATCTTTCAGAAAAACTGCTGCTCTGCTTTATGAACGTAATGATAATGAATTGGAGAATCTACTAGAGTTTTACATGGCTGTGAAATCCTTTTTCAAAATAATAATAATAGCTTAATTATTTCCCACAAGCTATATATCCTTTATGCACATCACATTCCCCATACTACCTTAAGTCTTCTGCACTATAAGTGCACATCACACGGATATTGTACATATCTTTTGAGTGTTTTTGTGCCTGCACGTATAGTTTTCCTTTTTCTTTTTTTATTTCAGTGGTTCTTTCATATCATTTTATTATTTTATTCTATTCTAATTAAAATATTTGAATATCTGTTTATACTTTTTCTGTACGTGTGGCTCGGTGGAGGCTACACCTTTATTTTGAAACCAGAGGCCGGAAGTCCCGCACCGTGTTGCGGTGAGCTTGGCGGCGGCGGCGGTGTTGGGGCAGTTGTCGGGGGAAAGAGGGTAAATGTCGGCGTGTTTCCGCGGAGTCACGGCGGGATTACACAACCGCTCCCGGCGCGTTTAACGGCGGCTTCGCTCTCCAACCGTCGCGGCTTTCACGGACACGAAATGGGCGAAAAGGAGGAAGAAAGTCCCGATGGAGTGAAATATTTCCGACTGTCGGAGATCGAAGAGCAGAACACGTTCAGGTCGACGTGGATCATCATCAACAACAGCGTCTACGATGTCACCCAGTTCCTGGAGGAGGTGAGGGGCCGCGTTCACGCAGGGGCCCGCAGGGGGTCTGCAGGGGGTCCACAGGGGGTCTGCAGGGGCCCTCAGGAGCCCACAGGGGATCTGCAGGGGCCCGCAGGGGGTCTGCAGGGGGTCCGCAGGGGGTCTGACAGGGGCCCGCAGGGGGTCTGCAGGGGGTCCGCAGGGGGTCTGACAGGGGCCCGCAGGGGGTCTGCAGGGGGTCCACAGGGGGTCTGCAGGGGGTCTGACAGGGGATCTGCAGGGGCCCTCAGGAGCCCACAGGGGGTCTGCAGGGGGTCTGACAGGGGATCTGCAGGGGCCCTCAGGAGCCCACAGGGGGTCTGCAGGGGGTCCACAGGGGGTCTGCAGGGGGTCTGCAGGGGGTCTGACAGGGGCCCACAGGGGATCTGCAGGGGGTCTGACAGGGGATCTGCAGGGGCCCGCAGGAGCCCGCAGGAGCCCACAGGGGGTCCGACAGGGGGTCTTCAGGAGCCCACAGGGGGTCTGCAGGGGCCCTCAGGAGCCCGGAAACATTCAGACTAACTCTTTCCTTCTTTGAGTTGGGAAATAAGTCAGAGCTGCTGCGGTAAAATGTGGGTGTATGTGGCTGAAGTCTGGTGGGGAATCCTCAGGCTCAGGGGCCCCAGAGAGGCTCCTGGGGGAACCTCTTCTAGATACATAAAAAAGATTAAAATTAAAAAAGGAAATCCCAAACCAACATCCAACAATCAATACATGCAAACATTATTAGAGCCTGTTTTTAAAGTCAGATGATATCTGAGAGTTTAAGAATAAATCAGATTTATTTATTTACATAAAGGAACATTTTAGCAGTAAAATATCAGCTGATCTTACATTAAAAGTAAAGACCACATGATGATTTTATTTTGTCTGTTTTAAGTACGGAAGACCAGAGAGGACATGATTTATTTTGCTCAACATTAGTTTATTTTTGTTACATAATAAGCTTGATTTAAAAAAATATTTTTTAAATTATTGTGTTCTCGGCCCGATGTTTTCAGATTATCATGAAATAACGGTCTTGATTTAAAACAAAACAAACCATGAACCATCTGCAGTCTTCTGTAATAATACAACAAACACCTGAGGCCGCGTGATTTATTTCTATTATAAATTCATCAGATGATTATTTTATCCGTTAGTCAATTCGTTAAAATGCAAGAAAAATAGTGAAAAATGTTCCAGACCCTAACCCAAAACCAGACCAGACCAGAAGTTTACTGCTGCAAAGATTAGTTGACTAATCAATAATTCAATTTTGATGATTTAATAACTGTTTGTTATTGCAAAAATCTGGTTCCAGCTTCTCAGGTGGAATAGTTTGGGATATTTGACTATTTTCTGATGTTTTATAGACAAAACATTAATTGATTCATTAAGAAAATAATGTGAAGGAGGTTAGCAGCTCCAAAAGAACTAATAATAATAATAAATAATAATTTGGTGCTTATTATAGAGAAACTTGGACTTTCCTTGGATTCCATTTAAACCCAGATTTATATTTATTAAAAGAAACTTTATTCTTAGTATTTGTTGAATTTTTCTCTTTCCTGTAGACAAATTTCACATTTTTGCTTAAGAAAATGTATCGTAAAACACGAGGAAGCGACGGACGATTAGGAAGCAGCTTTATCTGCTAAATGTTTGGACCTTTGACCTGGATCACGTCGGCGGCGTCACGGTGACTCAGGGTTTCTGGCCTCAGGGTTTAGGCTGCACCCGGGTCAGGGTGCAGGCTCGTGTTACAGCTCACTTTACTGTTTACTACTGTATTACTGTACCGAACGTTTACGTGAAGAATGGTGTGGTTTATTTTGGAGCGTTTGGCTTCAGTTGGGAGCTCATTAATCCAGAGGTTTGAGGGCAGCTGATGTTGGTTTAATGGTTCACTGGAGGACGCTGCTCGCCAACACGCCCCGGGCTCTTACAGCGCCGGCCTTGTGTCGTTAATCATTGCCAGAACACTTTGATGAAGTTGAATCGGGGACAGTTGGATATTTTAACAACATCCTGCTGCTACGCACTGAGTCACTGTAATGATTTTTCTTCTGTATTCTGCATTATCTGTATTTTTGTGTAACTAACTATATATATATATATATTACCTGTATATCCCAGCACCCCGGAGGAGAGGAGGTGCTGAGGGAGCAGGCGGGAGGAAACGCCACCGAGAGCTTCGAGGACGTCGGACACTCCTCGGACGCCAGAGAGATGGCCGCCGGCATGGTGATAGGAGAGCTGCACCCGGTCGGTAGCAGGTCTGGGATCTGTAGCAACACTTTGAATGTAATCCTCTAATGCAGCCGTAACACGTCCGTCTGTCCGTCTGCAGGACGACAGGGACAAGATCGCCACACATGTGGTAAGTGAAGCAGTTTGGCTGAGAAGAAAGTCTGTCCAGGGTATCCAGTTGCATTGTGGGAAATGTAGGAAGCGGCGTTCTTGGAGCTGAATCCACGCGAGGGACTAACTGAAAGTCAGATACTCAGGCTTTTTAAACCATGTGTCTCAACAACACAGTGATTTCTCCTTTGTTGTGTGTGAAAAGTACGGAAGCCCTGAAGGCAAGTGAGGAAAATATTCTGGTGATCCATTTTCTAAATCTGATCTAAATAGTTTCCTCTTTCCTTTTGTCTGTTTTTTTGTTTTCAGGGTGGTTTTTCTAAGTGTTTGTTGTTGTAATATAGCACTACCCCATGTTCTGAATGAAACATGACAGTAATGTTACATAACGTGCAAACACTCTCTGTATGTTCGTCGTGTTCTGAATTAAATGGAGACATGAAAACATCCTGCTCAGAACCTGACGTAGTTCTGCACTGCACTACTTGTGGCTGAAATGAAGATTACAACAACAAACAGAATTTATCACCTGCCAAAACTTTTCCTTCTCACCTGTTTTTACAAACAAACTGATCCTCTCAAAGCTTTTTTATCTGTTCTGAAGTCAGAAACACGTTTGGCTCTCGGGCTTCCGTACCTGCCAGTCTCTGTCTGATCAATACCTCCGTGTCTTACAGGAAACCCTGGTGACCACGGTGAAGGACGAGCCCAGGTACTCACTAGTGTTAACTAGCTAGTTAGTTTACTGTGTCCTGTCCAGCAGGTGGCCTTACAGTTGAAGGTCTAACTGGTTGGTTAGTAAGTTAGTTACATGTTTAACTAGCTGCCTCTGTCTTACAGTTGGTGGTCTAACTGGTTGATTCCCGCTCTGGCAGCGGCCATCGTCACGCTGATTTACCGCATCTACACCACAGAGAGCGAGTGACATCATCAGACATGTGGCTGTGATGTCATCAACGGGCACTGCAGCCAGGTCCTGATTGACAGCTGCGCCAGCCAATGGCAGCGCAGCCTGGCAGCAGAACAGACGCCGGCCGGACGTGGATTAAAAACATCTGTCCCGGGATCACAGCACTACAATACCCAAGATTCATTTCATGCTATCTAACCAACCAATCACATGGCATTATGTTAATGAAGCAATTTTGAGTTTACCGTAACATTATGAAAGAGATTCTTTTATGAAATTTGTATGATTTTTAAATCTTGTAGAAACGCAGTGATGTGTAATTTGTTGTATCTTTTTATATCTTTGTAACTGAATGTAAATGAGTTTAAATAGACAATCAGCAGCTAACTTCACTACAGTCATGTGACTGAGCTCAGGTCCTTTATGCAGAACATCATAACATCTAATACTGATTATGTCTTGAAGAAAATGTATGAAGTTTTTAACAACCTGCAGGTGCTCTTGAACTTTAAATATCCTCCAAATGACTGCTCTTGATAGTTGGTTTGTTTCTTGTGACGCTGCTGCGAGCAGAGGAAACTTTCTTTTATTCTTTGATTATTCTTTATTAACGACAACGGCTGGAAACTGGTCAGCTGGTCACTGCCGTCTGTCTGACACACTTTACTCGCCTCACACGTTCACGGTTGAAAGTAAGCAAATGTGGGTGAAAAGGTCGGGTCAGTACTTCCCAGCATGCTCTGACCTGTGACCTGGTCTGTTACAGCCCTGAAGGGGTAAAGAAAAGGAGAAACTCTAAAATGCAGCAGAAATTTGCCGACCTTTCGATAATCATCTCCTGACTCCTGGAACAGCTGCTCCATGTTACACAAAACTATTGTTTGAAGAGGATTTAGGTGAAAGTCCAGCTAGAAGTTATTGTCACAGTAAACAGCGACATGAAACTGCAGTGAAAACAAACAGGTGCAAAAGTCTAGAAAAGATCAAAATCAAATACTGCTGATGCACTGACTAGTTGTGCGTATTAGAGAAGGTACAATGATAGTTGATGAAGTGCAGTGGACGTGGTAATGAATCGTGTATTTAGGACCTGCTTCACTTTGAAATAATAATTGTGTCCTAAACACATCAAAAACTTCCACTTTTGAACCTCCGTGTCTGCGAATCACTGAACCAAAGCTGTTCGTGTCCATAAAGTTCACTTTCAAAACTCCAGTTTGCAGAAACCGGCCGAGCAGCTGAAAGACTTCAGGTATTTACAGAGAAGCAGAAAAGCTATCAGTTCTAATCAGGGAAACACGGCTGCAGTTGGAAATGTGTGTTCTGCAGAATCTGTGACTAACTGCAGTTTTGTAAACCTCATAGAAACCCCGGGCAGCTGTGCTGATCCAGGACTGCTTCTCTGTTTGAACACATTCATACTGACAGAGTGAAGACCTGAACCCAAACCAGACCCGGAGATGTGCTTTTACTTTGACTGGTGCATCACTGACTGTGAACTTGTGATCTTGGCACAGTCAGAGACACAAAGAGACGTTTCCTAACGTAAAATAACTATGTATCAAAATAAACCAGATTTGACCCCAAAGACCCCAAAAATGCCAGGAAGTAGAACTCAGATACAGATTTCACAAAGAAACGTGGATCTGTGAGATCAGGGTCCATAAATCACATAATGTGCCGATGTTTGAACGTGTATCAGGTGCCTGAAGTCCTTTAACACCCTGATGGATCCTCGTGAGAAGAGAATCCAGCGTCAGCAGACAGGAACTAAACCAAACTGTCAGTGTGCAGCTTCTTGTTTTACAGTAAAAATCATCCGACTTGTAAAAGGGAGTTACATCAGATCCTGAACCTGTAACATATTTGACTTTGTCTTCATCAGGAAAACACAAGAACAGAAACACAAAAAAGATGAGATGGAAAACGTTATAAAAGTATAAAATGTACTAAAAGAGGTCATAAAAACATCACTCACAAGGTGACTTCGTCCAGGTCAGTCCTGTTTTTGACTCTTAAACCTCAGAGGTTTTAATACAAAATGAGGGAAACATGTAAAAATAGAATCATTCTCCAAAACTAACTGCCAGTTCACAAATAATCATTAAAGAAAAGGTTTTTCTTTTCCTGGGGAGTTTTATTTGGAATTTTTTTTAAAACTATTAAATTGTGCCGAGCTGAAGGCGTGTGAACACATCTCCTCTGTCAGTATCAGCAGATTAAACCCGTCAGTTATGTTTGGATCTGGTGTTTCAGCCTCTCCCTGTTCCTCGCTGCTTTACATTTGGTTTTATCTCTAATCTCCTGTTGTGTGTGCAGAAAGAATCAGATGAAGGCCAGAAACTAGAGGAACGCTGCCATCTAGAGGTGAAACATCTTATCCACCAATTAAAAAATGTATATAAACTGTTAATGATTATTTTCATTCTGGATCCATCTGCTGATTATTTTCTCCATTGATCCATTGATCGTTTGCTTTGTAACAATAGTGAAAATAGTGAGAAATGGCGTCACGATGAGCCAGAGCCCAAAGTGACACCTTCACAATGCTTGTTGTGTCCAACCAACAGTCCAAAGCTCAACATTATTAAAACACATTCACATGATTCAAATCATTCAAAGGAAAAGCAGCAAATCTTCATATCTGAGAAGCTGCAGCCAGGAAATGATTTTACAAGAAAAATGAGTCCAACCATCATCACAAGAGTTCAGCTTCATGTTCTGTCAGTCCACTCACTGATTAATGACTGATGCTGTCAGCTGGACAAACTGTTGGAGTTTCATTTAGAACCAAACTAGAGGAGGAGGAGGAGGAGGAGGAGGAGGAGGAGGAGGAAGCTGTGCTGCTTCCTGTGAGACGATCAGTTTCAGGGAGGAAAGCTGAAAGGACAGAGACTGACTGACAAACGCTCTTCTGCTCTGAACATGAACTCTGAACTTTGTGTTGGAGTTTCAGGAGGAAAACTGCCTCCGTCAGACTCTCAGAGGAGTTTCTCAGTTTCTCCATCAGCTTTGTATGAAGACGAGAGGAAAACACTTTGTTCATGTTGGTTTATTCAGGATGGAAACCTTCAGTTTGTTCACACGTCCATCAGTAAAGTCTCTTCAATGACTTCATGCACAATCATCTCCTTATTGATTATGATGCTGATCATTCCACTTCTATAACACCTCATACTTCCTCATTTCTACGTCCATTCGTCAACAACAACAACAACATTTGGCCAAACACAGAAATGTAAATGAAAGAATTCTTTCCAAAGTGGTGAACAGAATGAGAGGATAAAGGAAGCTCTGCTGCTCTCTCTCTGCAGACCCATGCAGTGAAGAGAAACAACAACATACAGATATTGATGAGACATTTAGAGCTCAGAGAAATATCAGTGGAGGTGAACAGAAGTCCTCCTGAGCAGTGACAGCCTCCATGTCTGAACAGACAGGAAGCAGCCGCCTAAAGACACTCAAACATTTACCCAGCAACACATGACAAGAGCTCCAAGTCCCGCCCCTCAGGTTTGATTGACAGCTGATCTCTGAGCAGCCGAGACGCCACAACAATCAGCTCTCAGCAACAATGATGGAAACTCAACAACTTAAAGGAAGGAAACACAGAATTTAACCTGCCGTCCCTTAAAGGACTTCTGTCTATTTCAGTTCACACAACTCAGCTGTGTCTCCAGGAGACCAGTAAAGATAAAGTCCAGCATAGAGAGGCTGAGTGAATGTGGTCTGGACTCTGTGGAGGAGAGTCATGGTTTCAGAGACGCTGTAGAAGGACAGAATACCTGCACTGTGATCCAGGTACACTCCGACTCTGGAGGACCGAGGACCTGAGACGGGAGTGTTGATACTGTTGTGATTAAACTGATAACTGTTTGTGTCACAATATAAAGACCAAGATTTGTCATTGTATCCAAATACACATTCACCCCCCCACCCTGCTCTGCTGATATTCTTGTATGCGACTGCTACGTCAACTCCCCCCCCCCCGCTCCACTCCACCTCCCAGTAACAACATCCAGTCAGACTCTCTCTGCTCAGGACCTGAGGCCAGTGAGTGAATCTGTCTGAGTGACCAGAATAAGACTGATGTTTCCTCATTACTGTTACTCTCCTGTTCCCCTCAGATAATAACAGCCGTGTGTTTGCTGTGTTTAGATCCAGTGTGAGTCCACGTGAATATTGTAAGAACTCAGCTCTGGTCTTGGGCTCTGGTTGTGTCCCTGTCCGTGAGATGTTTGTCCATGTGTCCCTCAGGACGTCCTGTAGTTTCTCTCTGAGCTCTGACACAGCAGCTGTCAGGTCCTCAAAGAGCCTCAGAGAACGGATCTTGATGCTGGATGAGTCTGCAGCCTCACTGAGTGCTGACAGTGAGGGGTAGTTGTGTAGAAACTGGGTGTGATCCTCTGTGTGTGACAGCTGCTTCAGCTCAGCGTCTTTCCTCTTCAGCTCAGTGATCTCCTGCTGCAGCTTCTCCTGAAGCTCTTTGACTCTCCTCACTTCAGTTTGCTGCTGGGATCTGACCTGCTGCTTCACATCGGAGCTTCTTTCCTCCATGAGACGGATCAGCTGGGTGAAGATCTCCTGGCTGTCCTCCACTGCTTTATCAGCAGAGCGATCGATGGCCTCCACCTCCTGCTGAAGCTCCTTCACATCTTTCTCTCTGTCCTGGATTCTCTGCTGGAGGTTTAGTCGACTCACCTCGAGCTCTCTCTGCCTCTCGGTCCTTTCTGCTGCAGCTGACACTGTGTCGTGGCCTTTATGTTCATCCACGGAGCAGAGATAACAGATACACTGCTGATCAGTACGGCAGAACATCTTCATCACCTCGTCATGACGGGAGCAGATGTTCTCCTGGAGCTTCTTGGAGGGGTCCACCAGCTTGTGTTTCTTAAATGTAGCTGATTCATAATGAGGCTGGAGGTGTTTCTCACAGTAAGAGGCCAGACACACCAGACAGGACTTGAGGGCTTTCAGTTTCCTCCCAGTGCAGAAATCACAGGCCACATCTTCAGGTCCGGCATAGCAGAGATCAGCAGGAGCAGCTTGGAGTCCAGTCTTCTTCAGCTCCTCCAGTACAGCTGCTAACATGGTGTTTTTCAGCAGGACAGGCCTCGGTGTGAAGGTCTGCCTGCACTGAGGGCAGCTGTGGATGTTCTTCTCGTCCTCTCCATCCCAGAAGCCTTTAATACAGTTCATGCAGTAGCTGTGTCCACAGGGAATAGTCACCGGATCCTTCAGGAGATCCAGACAGATCGAACAAGAGAAGGTTTCCCGGTCCAGCTGAACTCCTTTCTGAGCCATTTCACCTCTCAGTGTCAACGACTGTGTGAGTTTCACTTCCTGAGAGCTGAAACTAGTCTGAGCTCTGATCTCAACAACATGTGTCTCTGCAGTGAACGGGGCCTGTCAGCTGCTGCACGTCACCACATGTTGGTTACACCCATCTGCAAACTGGAGATCTGAAGGGAGGGAACCAGGAAATACGCTGACAGACTGGTATCGCTGTGTTAGAGAGCAGGAGGAGGAGGGAGGGCTTATCAAGCTGTGACTCAGTCCAGGAAGAGGAGCAGCGCTGTGAACCTGAACGCTGCTTCCTCCTTTAACATGAAGCCTGTTGGAAAGCTGTAAAATCCTTCTGGCTCCTCACACTTTGCTGAAGGCTCCATGTTTCTCTGACTCTTCCTCTGATTCTGTCCAGTTTCATATTGCAGCAGTAATATGAATCCAGAAACATCAGATATGATAGTAAAACACTGACAGGCAGCAGACTGAGTCCAGACACACACCTGGAGATTATAATTGATGTTTAAGTGTCTTTGTTTTCAGCTTCAGTCCGTCAACTTGTTTCTATGTGAACATTTCTGCTGAGCTCCAGATGACAGAAGAGTTGTTCACTTAAAACAAGATGTTTCTGAGGGATAATTTCCTGGAAGAGACTGAAGAAATGATTCTTTCTGTGGCTGTCAGCTGATCGACAGGAGGCCCAGAGTCACATGATGCAGGTTTATATGAAAACACTTGAAACTAATAAGAAGAGCTGGAGGAAGTATTCAGGTCCTTTACTGCAGTAAAAGTACTAATACACACTGTAAATACTGTGTTACAGTAAAAGTACTAATACACACTGTAAATACTGTGTTACAGTAAAAGTACTAATACACACTTTAAATACTGTGTTACAGTAAAAGTACTGCAGTGAAACTGTTCCTCAGTAAAAGTCTGTGAGTATAATCAGTAACATGTAGTTAAAGTATTTCCACAGTAAAATGTCCCTGTGCCTGTTGTACTATTATATATTCTATCATTAGATTATTATTCCTCATCATTCATGGAAAAGCAGGATTTTACTGTTGGAGCTCATTTTGAACTGTTTTGTATCGGACTGCAGCTGATGATTATTTTCATTCTGGATCCATCTGCTGATTATTTTCTCCATTGATCCATTGATCGTTTGCTTTGTAACAATAGTGAAAATAGTGAGAAATGGCGTCACGATGAGCCAGAGCCCAAAGTGACACCTTCACAATGCTTGTTGTGTCCAACCAACAGTCCAAAGCTCAACATTATTAAAACACATTCACATGATTCAAATCATTCAAAGGAAAAGCAGCAAATCTTCACATCTGAGAAGCTGCAGCCAGGAAATGATTTTACAGGAGAAATGAGTCCAACCATCATCACAAGAGTTCAGCTTCATGTTCTGTCAGTCCACTCACTGATTAATGACTGATGCTGTCAGCTGGACAAACTGTTGGAGTTTCATTTAGAACTAAACTAGAGGAGGAGGAGGAGGAGGAGGAGGAGGGCTCTGGAGTAAATGTACTCAGTTACTCCAGGACGAACTGTGGAGCTCCACTTGTGTGTCAACATGAGAAATCCTGATGTTTGAACATCTGCAGTCCCACACTGATAACGACTGACCGAAAGCTCCAGAACAAGGAAGTAAGTGGACCTTGAGTCCACCTGTGTGTCCATGAGATGTGATCGATAGTGTCACAGTGTGTCTGTGTGACGTGCACAGACACACACGGTGCAGAGCAGCTGGATAATAACAGACCTCTGATGTCCATATAAGGAAACAGCGTGACGTCAGGGTGATGGTGGTCGTGACGACAGGCGACGCTGCGTGACGCAGTGGTTGGAGCCACGTCATCGGCTGCTTCACGTAACAGCACGAGGTGCTTCAAGTATCAAGTTATGTTTTTATTACTTTTGTAACTGGAGGATTTCTGTGTTATTGTTTATATATATAGATATATACAGTATATATATCTTTATATGAATATATACCTATACATATTTATATAATCATGTTCTTTTTGTCCCACTTGAATAATGTCTCACAGCTGTTCTGTGTTTGTGGGTTCAAAGGTCTCAGTGGGGTTTGAAATCATTTATAAACATATGAATTGTATTAATTGTTAAACATTATTACAGCTTAAAGTCTTAGAAAGTGAAAAAGGCCTATACACCTACAGCTCAATAAACATGAAGTATGAACCAGAACTGATCAGATCAATAATATCCAACATGGATGGACAGCAGACATTCTGATACCTGCAGCACTTCTACATGGTTGGGTTCTTTTAAACATTAAAGTGTGTCTGGACATGAATCAATAACCTGCTGCTGTTATTATTGTTATTATTGAAGTTATTGATGTTGTGTCTGACAGGTGAAAGTTGATGTGACCAACGTGACGGTGCGCGTGTCTCAGCTGCAGACACTGCACGCACCGGGGGGGGGGGGGGTGCAGTCTATACAAGCTGCCCCAGCGGGTCCCCCGCGGACTCCTGACCGGCCTGCAGCCACAGCACACCGTCGCCTGGCTGCCGGCTGAAATGTCCCGCTCACCTCTCCGCTTCCACACCGGGGGACAGTCGCTCTCCCCGGGGCAGAGTATGGAGAACGGCCTGGAGGAGGAGGAGGAGGAGGAGGAGGAGGAGGAGGAGGGAGATCTGGACGACGACGTGGACGCTTCTCAGCTGGAGAGATTTATGAGAGACAGGAGGAGAGCCCAGTCCCTGCCCGCCTACCCGGCGGCGCTCCTGGACGGCGGGAGCAACGGGAGGAAGCGCGTGAAGTTCGCCGACTCCCTGGGGCTGAACCTGGCCAGCGTCAAGCACTTCAGCTCGCTGGAGGAGCCGCAGATCCCCAGTAAAGTTCTGTCCAGACACAAGAGCTTCCCGCCGCAGCAGCAGGACTTACTGAACGACCTGTGCCAGAGCTTCAGGTGCAGCCTGGACACGGACCGGCTGGTCTCCTGCTTCCCGGAGCCCCGAGAGGTTCAGCGGAGAGTCCAGCAGCTCCGCGTCTGTCTGGAGAGGGTCACCATCACCCAGTTCGACGTGCGGGGGCAGATCCGGGTCTTAACGGGCTGCGCCGACAAAGAGGTCGGGTTGAGGTACACCTTCAACGACTGGCTGTCCTACGTGGACGCGCAGGCTCTGCCGGCGGCCGCGGACCAGCCGGGCTTCGTGGGACAGCGGTTCAGCTTCACCGTGTACACGCCGCCCTTCATGGACCCCAGCTCGGCCGTGCACTTCGCCGTGTACCTGAAGAGCGACGAGGGGGAGTTCTGGGACAACAACGAGGGGCAGAACTACACCCTCAGGTACCACTGCATGCCCAGCACCCCGCCCTTCGTCAGCGCCGCTTTCCACGCCACCTGACCCGTGCGTAAAACCTCTAAATCTGTGCGTAAAAGCGCTCCATCCGTGCGTAAAAAGCTCTCCAACTGCTTTTCTCTTCCACCTGCTGAATAAATACATCACGTGGTGAGTCTTCCTGAGACCACAGAACTTGTATAATGTCAGTCAGAAGATCCAGTGAACCTTTTGGCCTCTGAATGATTCTGTTTGGCCTTTTCTACACTTTAAATGTCAAACAGCCTCCTGAATGTGTTTGTGGGGACGACAGCTGACACGCACGGATATTTCTCTGAACTTCCACGCGGATGATGGACTTTGTTTCAGACACAGAAACTACGGACTGATTCTTTGTTCCGAAGGAAAATGTGCGTTCGTGTCAACAACCTCCGGGACGTTTTGGACCTGTTGAGCCTCCGTCTCTCTGCTGCTGTTGGACTCCTCCTGCTGATAAGAAATGTGCAACTCTTTCCGAATAAAAAACGCCATGTTTCTGTGCTTTCTTTAGTCATCACACACGGACAGGTTCAGTTGTGCAACACAAAGCTGCTCAGGTGAGAGTCACTGAGCTTTAAAGGATCATTACACTGTTTTAACACAATTTACAGTCCCTGCATTTAAGAATTGTTCTCACTCTCCATTTGTTTCTTTATGTATAAAAATCAGTTTGCAGACTCTTGAAACTTGAAACAACTGAGCAACTGTCAGTCCTGTCCATCCTGTAATGAAACAAATAAAACTGTAGATTAAAATGACTAAAATGCTGCTGCAGTGTTTGCATGTGTCAAACAGCCTGCAGGAGAATTAGTTCATACCTTTGTAAAGATTAAGAAGAATATTCTACAGTTATTTTAACAGAGAAAGTTTCTCAAATCAATAAATTCTACTTTCTAATTAGCAGCTGCCTTGAATTTTGCATTTTGATGAAGAGATTTACTCGCCAAGCTTTCTGGGACTTTCTGCTGTTCGTCCACAACATTTCAGAGGGAAATCAGGGACTTTTTACTGGAACTTCCCCTTTATAGATTCATATGAGGTATGATCACTGAATATTATTGAAAATCATGAAAACACTTAGCATGATGAAGATCAGCTTTATGATTGCATCACATCATTTTTGTCTTATTGGGTAAAAAAAAAACTTTCATCAGTGAAGGTTTGACTGAAACATTTACAGCTGCTTCCATGTTAATATTAACCTTTTAAAACTAGAACAAATGTTAGCATGTGGTGTATTTTTTTGTGTGTATGTGTATCCATGATCCTGATCATTTTCTGTATTACAGTAACACTTGTAGAGCTGTACAGCGTCCTGTCTGTGAATATATTTGCTGATTTACGGTTGACCAGGACAGAAGCCAACATTTCTTCTGTTTGTGAGATCAGTCAGGTCCTCGTCTGTCATCTTTACACGAGGAACAAAGTTCAGAAGTGCGACGCCTCTGAAAATAGTCCTGTTGACAAGCCTGACGACATCTGTTTGATGTGTCAACACGGACAGAGGTTCAAAGTGATGAAGGCACATCTCAGGTGAATGAAATCAGAGTGGTGGAAAAGCACCTCACGGTCACCTCATGCAAGTATTTTTACTGTTTATTAGACAATAACTGTTTGATCAAGAGGTAAAAGGAAAATCACGACCTCTCCGGCCTTCCGTACCATCACTTAAACACTGCTGCCAGACTCAACTGTGACATCAAGCACTTTGAATAATCCGGCTCTATCAGGTTCTGGATGGCAGACGGCTCTGAATACTACAATACCCATGAGCCTTAGCTGCATGCTATGGAGGCGTGAATGAGAGTCAGAGTGGATTCAAGCTGCTTTGTTGTTGCAGTTGTGAACCAAACTCGCTGCTGTATTTACTGACTTCATCCAAAACTGAGCCAGAATCCAAAGTGAACTAAAGTCTCAACACGGTCATAGTTGCAGCTCTGTGATTGGCTGTTTGGTGCTGAAATGCATCTTGGGAGTCGTAGTGGACTTCCCTCCTTCAGTTTTTATGACCTTTAACTTTTCAATCAATTAACTAGATTTGCAGATATTTCACTCCAGAACTCCCTGGATTGAAAAAAAAAAAAAAACCCTTCAACTTGGCTTTCAAACCATCAGGAGAGCGGCGGGTCTGAATGGAGTCTGAAGTCCTCTCTGTGAATGCAGGACTCGCAGGGATCCTGTGCACGACTGCGTGTGTGTGTGTTTGTCTGATGAAACAGCAATCACAGATTGAGCAACGTGATCCGTTTCACCTGCGTTTGTGTGTTTGAGTGTGTAAGTGGGCCAGTGTGCTCGTCCTTAAACCAACAGATGGGTCTATTAATAGCAGCCGCTGGTACCTTGTGGGTCAGTCACCTCCTCCACCTTCAGCCTCCTCCACCTCTGAGCTCAGCTCCTCCGCTCCTGCACCCCCCCACACAGACGACAACGCAAAGTAACAGCAGCGTTAAAACTCATTTCACCTTCACATATTTCTCCGATCCATCCGGGGGCTTTCTGTGGAATTTCTCCTCTTCCAAATCAAGCGTCTGAAGAGCTTAAAGACAGAAAATCTCATTGGTTAAACTGAAGGAAGGAACCGTATCACGGCTCCTCTTACTTGTACTTTTGAAGAAAAGGCAACAGATCAAAGTAATGAACCTGTGAGCTCTTCATACAGTTTCCATATTTTAGTTCGCTTTAAGCAAGCTGGAGGATTTTTTTACTGAGGTCATAAGTTTTGAATCTCCTTACATGAGACAACATCTGTACACTACAATCAATTTAACTATAACTCTTGTGGACGAACTCTATCTAAACTGTAATGTTTAACGTGTAACTGTACAACGTAAACTCTGTAAACTTGGAAACAAGGCTGAGGCGCTCCAGTTACAGTTCGATTCGTAATAATACATGAAAGCTTTCGAGTGAATGAACAAACTGTTGTTTGATGTGTCACATCAGATATCTGAGTCATGACGTCTTTATTTGGATTCTGACATTTGGACGAATCACATTGACTTCCTGAACATGTAGTTAAAGGGAAAACAAGCGGACCTGAAACACACACCACAGCTCCGTAAACCTTCAGCCTCACAGCAGTAGAGCTGTGGACCCAACAGAGACAGTCCCCCGGCCCGTCCGCAGCCCCCCGACCCACAGTTTGAACACCCAGCATCTGGACGATAAACTGAGTAAATAAACAGGAATAATGAGGATGTGACGTTTGTTTTTCCTTCTCTTCAGCAGAGATTCAACCTTTACGGACGTCTACAGAAGCTGAACAAAAGACATTAAAGACTGAAAACGTGAAGACTTCAGTACCCAGAATCCTCTGAGGCGTGAACCTCCGGCAGCAGTCTGAGCTCAGTCCCCAGCCTCTCTTCTCTCTGACCCACTTTATTGAAACAGATTTAATCTGACACAAAAGTCTTTGAGGATTTCACCTTTCAGCCTGTTACTTGTGCGTTATAATATAAAGAAAACATAAAGGACGAGGATGCACCGATCAGTTCCAGTCGAGTCTCATCAGATCTGCACCTTCAGTTTGTTATTAGAGCGACACACACGTCTTTATGCTCCTGTGTCAGCTGACAGCAGCTCAATCAACTGAGATTTAAAGATGGAAACAGATGACGAGGATCGTGTGATCTGATGTGAGGTTTCCACATGATGAGGCTCAAACTGAAACATTAGAGATGAATCATGAATCATGAAGAGAAAACATGAAATACCTCTTTGGTCAGACAAACTATAAATCTGATAATCTATCAATTGTTTGCTGAGTTCAGCTTCTCAAATGTGAATATTCAGTTCTTCTCCACCGTCTGTGACAGTAAACAGAACAACTTTGGGTTTCGGACTGTTTGAAGACGTCTCACGGGACATTTTTCTCTATTTTATAGAAGCAGTTAATCGATTATTTGAGAAAATAACATGAGTTGGTTGTTAGACGTTTCTTTTTATAGGGTCAGAAGTTAAAGAAGGGAGCCTGAAGCAGAACGAGCGTCTGTGATTGATGGCTGATCGGTGCGTCCGTTAAAAACTAAAAAGAACAAAGTCAAGTCTAAACTTCACAGCTTTACTCTGTCCTACACATCCCACAATGCATTCCCCCCCCCCAGTGAGATCAAACAGGTTTGGGTGATGATGTCAGGGCAGTGATTCGCTCCGGTCTCTGATGTCACATCCTGCCGTCTGCGCCCCCCCGCGGAGCGTCAAGCCTCCACCACAGTCTTCTGGGTCTCGAACATCCTCCCGATGGCGACCTGCAGGGAGACAAAGACGATGAAGGGCCCAGTTCCTCTTCATTTCACGGTGCTGAACGCTCGCTGTTCATTGGTGCATTTTTAATTAACTAGTTCCAATTAAGGAAACAGAATTCACACTTTCATGTTGGGAATTTTCTAAACAATAATTTTCCTGGAAAGAACAACAGAGTCTGGTACTAAAACAGAAACTATGTCCTATAAGAGTTTAGTTAGTTCATATACTTAATAAAGACACTAAAGAGTGAAACAGTGACACACTATGACATGTTGTACTGATGGAAATGGACAAATGTTGTCAAATGAAACATGGAGGACGGTTTGTATAACAGAAGATTTCGTCAAATAAGAGACAGAGTCTGTAATATGGAGCGCTGTGATGTTCGCTGCTGTCGTCCTGCGTCTCTACTGTGAGCCATCACGTACACGCCCGGGTCGTCCTGCGGGGGGCGCTACAGGACAACGTGTGTCCAGAGAGCCTCAGTCTCTGTGTTGTGTCAATATTATCCAGCTGAACTCTGTTGTCAAATAGAAGAGCCAATTATGCTCGAGTGAGAGAGAGAGAGAGTGAGAGAGTGTATATATGTGTGTGTGTGTGTGTGTGTGTGTGTGTGTGTGTGTATGTGTGTGTGTGTGTGTGTATGTATGTGTGTGTGTGTGTGTGTGTATGTATGTGTGTATGTGTGTATGTATGTATGTGTGTATGTGTGTATGTATGTATGTGTGTGTGTGTGTGTGTGTGTGTGTGTGTGTGTGTGTGTGTGTATATGTATGTATGTGTGTGTGTGTGTGTGTGGTTATATCTCTGTCGGCCACCAGGGGGCAGGATCCGTCCACACACCTCAGAGTTTCCTCATCTCTCCTCGTCCACCTCATCAGTTATTCTGCCGTCAGCCCCCCCCCCTCCACACTATCGGAGCAGACCCTCTCCCGCCCAGCTGGAGCCCCCCCTTATGTGTGTGATGTCCTGATTGGCTGGAGTGTGGCGTAGGAGGGAGGGGGGTGGCGGTGAGGCGGGCGGCTCTCTGAACCAATCAGCTGGCAGGAGGCTTGGCTCTCATGTAAATTGTTGCGGCTGTGGCTCCTAACAAAGGGATGGCCTCCTCCGCTCCTCCCCCCCCTCCCCCCTCCATATCTGTCTGTTCTGGTTACTCTCCATCTTTCTCTCAATCTTTCGTTTCATATCTCTTTACATTTGTTTCTCTTTCTGTCTTTATCTCCGCTGCGGTCCATCTCTTCTCGGTCTGTTTCCCTTCCTGTCGGCCTTTTCATTCCAGCTGATTCCAGTTCAGTTCAGTCAGTTTTACTCTCTTGGAAACAGAGACAACAAATCATGAATAATAAAAGAAGAGCTCTAAATATAAACCGTTAACCGGTAAAAACAGGATTATTTCATTTAGATCCTTCAGTTAAAACATGGATCTAAATGACCCAATTAAGACAACAACAGCAGGTTGTCATCTAATGAAGGCAAAGCATGCTGGGATATTAATGTGGCTGTTTGCATTCTCTACCGCTGTTTCTCTGTGTGTGTATGGAGTGACTTAACATTTCTTTTTGGAAAGTCAATTAACAGACTACAAAACAGCCACAAAGAGACACGAAACAACCAACAACCACAAAGAGATGCAAAACAAAACAAAATGATTCAAAATTACAAAAAGAAGAGACAAAATGACTAAAAAGAGACGCAAAACAGCCACAAAGAGACACGGAACGACTACAAACTACCTGGACATTTCTATATTAATACGATTCTACTGAAACAAACCTGCCGTGTGCATGGTGCCAACTGTAACGCTGGGTGGAAGAAGAATAATGGTGGTCCGGGGCTGTTTTTCCTGGTTAGTGAATGGAAATCTCATATTTTAGACAACATGTCTTCTTCATCACCTTTGTGTCAGTTTGTGTTTGTCCCTTACAGAAACAGTTTGGTGTGGGGGAACTTGACTGTCTGCAGAGTCCTCACGTCAACCCCGTCTTCCACAAACATCTCAAACTTATCTTCTCATCAAGGGTTTATTTGATCAGTTTTTGGAAAAACATTTCCTCCCATATTCTAAGATAAATACGACTCTCCTGCTGTACTGTTCAGTAACATATAAACATCTTGTTATTTGACTAAGATGCAACAATTAGTTTCTGGTTAGGATTCAAAAACCCCATATGCAATCACACTTGGCACGTTGTGAAAGTCTCCTGGGAGTTTTCTCCTACACAAAGACGATCACAGTGATCAGTGTTATAATGGAAAGCTAAACTTAGCCTCCTTCATATATCATCATATCCATCCACTCAGCATCGCACCCGCTCACACAGAACAAGTAGGAGCGGTATGGAAACCATGAGCACACACACTTCTCTCCCCGCTGAGTCGTGACTGACTGACCTTCAGTCTCACTCCCACCAGGCAGGAGGTGTAACGTTAACATAAGACTGCTGCACTCCGTCCAACCGATGACACAGAAGAACAGCTGTAAGAGTTCAGACACACAGATCTTCAGTCTGACAGCATCACTGCAGTCCAACCGTGTTCTCTGAAGTTAACACAAAGAGTCCAGGTCTGAAACTCTAATCTGTTTAAATCTGACGGTATTTTCACACCAGTTACATCTTCATCACCGCATTTCGTTGCTCTGTACTTGCACATGTGTAATGACAATAAAGTTGAATCTAATCTAATCTAGTCAAAATGGTAGCACACCTTATCATATATATTTATGACGACAGGTGTGATAATCCATCCAACCAACGTCTCAAAGTGATTAACAACTCAAAATATTCACTAATCCCAAAGGATAAGATGACAGAGACAATAATACATTAAACTTATCAAAAATAACTCAAAACACAAAACGCACTAAAAACACATTTTCTGCCAATATACACGAACATGAATGTATGTTATGGTTGAGCCTGGCGTCAGACTCTGAAGGGTAAAGATGAAAACCATCCCACCTGCCATCATTTGCAAATACTGTATGTGGTAAAGACCACCTTGTGGCTTAGAGTCAGTGTGCAGGCGTAAACTCTTTTCATTGATGCCGTCGCACCGACGTGTGTTGTGGGTAAAATAACGTGCTTTCAACAAACGGGAACTGAGAGGTCTCACTCTGATCTAAAAATCTTGTCGAATTGAAAGAGTGAAACCAGCTTAGACATCCTTTTCTGTTACTAGTTGGTAGAAGTAAAAACCAGAAGCTGGTAGGGCTGGGTGTCAAACCGCATATTTCTGGTACCAACTGGAAGAGTCAAGAACTGAAACCTAATTTGTAATCATACACAATATTATCTAATACTTACATCCTACTAAGGGGATCATTCCATTTGGGGTCTATGGGGGTGCTGATTCGATGTAGAACTGCTTGGTTTCTCCCTATTAATCATTAATATACAGCGTATTATGGTATAAATATCAGCTTATTAATAATATTGTTAATAATAAAAAATCTAAATAACTCATGTGCTTTCAATCAATCTCCTTAGTGTGTGTGAGTAAATCCCTGTGATAGACTAAGCAGCACTATCATCGGAGCAGCATCTTGGCTTTTTATTGTCCAGTGTTAGACTACATTCACTTGTCAGTTTATTAGGTCCACCTAATGCAATATAAAGCTGATCTTGTGCATCTGCAAAGATACATGCAAACGTCTGTGCAATCCTACGCAGAGAACAGTGTTATGAGTAACTGCAGGTCACTGAGGTTTTGAAAAGGAGCCGACAAGCAAATCTCAACAACGCACCCGAGAACCTGCGCCTCAAACAAGCTGACTGTTTGATGCAACTCCTGATGGGAGTCGGAAAAACACAAACGTCACAGAGGTTGTAAGTTATACAGCGTAAGATTAATAAAGAACAACCCATGTGAACGTTCGCCTACATGCAGCCTGGAAAATCTGCCTGTTCCTGCAGTAAAAATCCAACCCTCATGAAGGACTTATGTTGCTTTTGTAGAATAACTGTTTGAAAGGGGTGTTGATTCAATGTTGAAGGTCTATTTTGGCTTTAAAGAGGGTGGATGGCAACTGAGCACTGTTAGTGGGCCGGTAATGATTGCATTAACATAACCAAAATAATTTGGATGACGTACTATATTCTTACTCTGTAGGTGGATGGTAAAACGGTGGAAGTGGCTGCTAATTTTAGTGAGAACCATCCACAGTGGTGTGTAGTTAAAAAATAAATGCTGTCCTGAACAGCAGGAGACAGTAAAAATCGAAGTTAAAGAGCCGTTGAAAGTGGGAGGAAAGAGATGAAGCAACGGAGGGAAACATGGAGGTGGCCAGCAGAGCGGCTCAGACAAAGAAAATGAGGTTTTCTTGTGCGAGAGAGAGAAATTGGGTGAAGGAAAGATGAAAAGACGGAGGGGCACGGACGGCATGACGCCGTCTAACTGAAATTCTTGAAGGGCTTTGAGTGTAAGAGAGAGAGAAAAAGAGAGAGGAGCATGGAGATGGAGAGTGAAGGAAGCAGGAGGATGAGAGGTGCCCTGGTAGATAATAAACTGAGCATAAGGAGCGCTCCACTGTTTCCATTTGTCAGGAGATGAGAGCAGAGCAGCAGGCAGCACCAACACATTTTACTGTCTGACGACCGACTCCACTGTTTAGTCCTGAAAGTCAGAAAACAGAATGAAGAAACCCACCTAATCTCATCTCATCCTCCTCTTCAGGTGGATACGAACAGTCATCATTTAAACTCTTAGGACTATTTCACAGTAAGTATTAGCACAGTTGTAGATGGAGCCTTCTGATGAACAGGAAGGGTTTTTTCCGAAAGTTTTTTTTTCATAGCAGTTATTTTTGGCGTCAAGGGGCCTGAAAGTAACAGTCTCGTTCATTTCAGTGTTAAGTGACTAACAGTTGGAGCTCTCAAGTCTCAAACGGACCTGAAGCTCTCCTGGTTGAATCATGAACAAAAGATGAACAAATATATGATTCTTTGATTTAAAAAAAAAAAAAAAAAAAAAAAAAAAGTCAAAAGCTACAAGAAGCCCGTGGACATAAAAACCGAAGGAGAGAAATCAACTACGATTCCCAAGGTGCATTTTGATTAGAAACATCCAATCGCAGAGCTTCAAATTCTGATATGTGCTGTTAACAGCAAGCTGAAGGTAAACATTGCAGAAACCTGATTCAGCATCTGAATCTGGATCAGTTTGGGATGAAATCAACAAATATAGCGTAACGATGAAGCTACCACTGACTGGCTGCTTTGGCTGAGGCTCATGGGTATTGTAGTATTTAGAGCCATACACCAAACTGATGGCAAAAACCTGATGACTCGAGGTTGAGATAATTCAAACTGATGGTCAGAACATAAAACTATAGTATGATTAGATTATCAAGGTGACTCCAGTATTTCTACGTTGGAGCTCATTAAAAGAAAACTTTGAAATGGAAAATTACATGTGGGAAAACCCCCCCAGGAGCTTCCTCTGTACTTCTCTTGTCTGCTTAGTGATTATTGCTGCCTCACACTGAGCACGTTAGCAGCAGTTTATTTCCTCGCAAAGTCACTGCTGTTTGTTAGCTAGCAGGAAATCTGAGATTTGGTAGAAACAGGCGTCTCCCACGAAGAAATCTCTTCTGTTGCTCAACAAAGACCGTCGGCTTTCGCCGCCACGCTGGCTGGACGTCTCATCATCTTAATATGGAAACGTGCTTCACTCCTACTTTTTGAAGTCCTGAACTGTATCATCTTTAAAAACATCTGATACAGATGGATGATTGAGGGTAAAACCCAACTTGCAGTGTTTTAATGAGCTGTTGTTCCACCAGTGAGTGTGCTGAACACCTTTCTTCCTAAAGATGTTACCTCGTTTGGTGTTTTGATAAAGTCCCTTAAAATTAGAAAATATCCAATAAGACTGTGCGACAGTTCTTTCTGTTACCAGGACATTACAAAAGTCAGCAGGTACATAACTTTTCCATCTATGGAGACAGACAGAAAGCTAGACTAAGTCGTGACAAAGGTTGGTTCAGTGAGTTTACTCGTTACTTTCAAATGTCAGATGAGATAAAGAAATAAAACCACTTACCCTACTACACACACACACACACACACACACACACACACACACACACACTGCCAGCACGTTCAAGCCTCACACGCCACCAGGTAAGTGTTTCTGTGGCAACCGCCCAGCCAAAAATAAAAAGTGAGGAGATGAAAAGTGAGAAAGACTTTGGAGTTCATCTGTACGTGAGATGATGACGGAAACTTCAGCAGCATCATCATCAGTGCAGGGATGAACCCACACGATGTCTGCACACACACACACACACACACACACACACACACACACACACACACACACACACACACACACACACACACACACACACACACACCTCTGTTTGTAGATAACAGGGCAGTGATGAGGCTGAATAGGAGGGCGGGCAGATCAGAGAAAGGTAGGGAGAGAGGGAGGAAAGGGAAGCCGAGACAATTAACCGAAGCGTCTTCCAACGAGGTGAAACTTTTCAAGACATAAAATCTTCACACCTTTTATCTCCTGTCATCTCTCTCTCTCCCTCTCTCTCTCTCTCTAGTCTCCGGCTCGGCTTTTTAAGGAGGTTCATCAGTTTTCACAAACTGAAGCGCCCAAAACACCAAACAAAAAACAGTTTTCTCTGTTCAGCCCTTTTCTTTTACAACCTTTTATGTCTCCAGGGAAGACTGAGCTCCTCAGACAGCGTAGGGCCCTGACATACCAAGCACACACTCAGCTGCTGTTGGGCCACAGCAGAACTGTGCTGCCTTCAATCGGTCGTGAAGGCAGTGGGTTACGCAGAGCGCTCTGATTGGCCTGATCGACAACCACTTAGGGCCAAACTAGAACACAACTGAGTTTCAGACTGAATCTGGATTTGCAGCCATCTGTGGTTTCCCTGTTGGTGGCCATATTATCTGTGTCGCACCAGCCAGTTAATATAATATAATATAATATAATATAATATATATATTCTTTCCTCTTCACATTCATTTAGCAATGAATGAAACGAGCCAGATTTAAACACACTTAGACGCGTCTCAGTTAACTAGAGACTTGTATTGGACCAATTTTGATTGATTAATAATGTGACTTGGACTTGATTGGACTTTTGAAACTGAAACTTTCTTTGATAAGACTCGACTTGGACCTGTCTCGATTAGCTTGACACTTGACCTGGTTTACTTGAAACTGTCTCAACTGACTTTAAACTCAACTTTGACATGACTCAGTTCACTTGAGACTTAACTTGAAATTGGCTCCTTTGACTTGAACTTGTCTCGACTACGCTGAAACTCGGCTTGGACTAACCTCAACAACATTTGACGTTGACGTGTCCCGACGGACTTGACAGTCGTCTCGTGTGGTCGACTTGTCTTGGACTTGTCCCACACTTGAACTTAGAAACAGCTCTGGCAGATGCAGGGGGAAGATCGGCAGAAACTAAAACGGTCTGTGTTGCTCTGATGGTTTATTGATGTTCACATTTACACACAGAACACCTTTAATCTGCTATCCTACATCGCGCATCGCCGCAGGTCCAACTGTTTCAGTGTCTTGCTCAAGGACACGTCAGCATGGCGGGGAAGTGTTTCTGAAGGACGATATCTCTGCATCTCACACGTCCTGCTGCTTTGTTTCATGCTAATTCAGCCAATCACATCGCTCTGCTCTCATTCTTCCCCTTAACCCCCCTCATCTCCCTCGTTTGTCCCTCCCTGCCTACCTTAATTTGTCCTCTGCTTACCTGCTGAGTCCGTGTGTGTGTGTGTGTGTGTGTGTGTGTGTGTGTGTGTGTGTGTGTGTGTGTGTGTGTGTGAGAGCCGGCCTGCACTGTCAAATCTTCTCATTTTATTTCTTTCCTCCTCTCTTTCAATCTTCCCTCCCGCGTCCTCCAGCCACCCGTTGTTCCTGCATGTGCGTGATTAACGCTGTGTTGGTGGATTATTTGAACGTCCCGGAGAAACGTCCTGTGTGTTTTCCAAAGTGCCAGAGTCTACTCATGAATTATTCATGTACGTTCAAGAGCGCTACAGGCCCGTTTACAACACTATGTCTCTTCCTTTCCCTCCTCTTGGCATTTACAGTGCAGTCGTCCTCCACTCTCCTTTCGCCTTTCATTCTTTCTTCTTTTTTATTGCTTTTCATAAAAGTAGAACTAAAAGAAACATAGTGATGCAGGAACAAATGGACACTTCAATTTCTCAACCTTTTTATCTTCATGACATTGTGATGGCGTTTCTAATTTTCCATTAAACTCACATTGATGAATCTTCAGAACTGGTGTAAAGGTGTAGTCGTCTCACAGCGTCTGAAAGCAGAATGAAGCTGCTGCGTTCTGCAACTGACAATCTTACAATCATGACGGCTTTACACAGTGATTGTTGAGGTGTGGAGGGTTTGAACTTTCTCAAGCTCTCTTTTCATTCTTCACACAGCTACTTCTGTCACACTTAATGCACACAAAATGAGTGCAACACCGCAGTTTCCTCAAATAAACGTCCAGTGATGTCAGAAATTGTTAATACATTTTTCTGAAATACATTATTCGGGTTATGACGCATCAGGGAAAACAAGCAGCGGCAGGCCGTGTGTTCATTGAGTGAAACGACTTTTTAAATGGTCATCTGGTGAACACATGGATGATGAAATGATGAGTCAGGACGGAATCAGACGGCAGAAATCACTCAGAGCAGCAAGTCGCAAAAATGACGACCATCTCTGAAAGCAGAGACAGTCACAGCCAGATGCTGCTGACAGAACCAACCTACACTAATCACCAGTTTGATCATCAGTTCAATCAACGTTCTCTAAACAATTTCCTTGAACCCTGAGAACCAGGAATGCCTCAGAGAAGAGACCATCAGTTTTTAACGTCTTCTTGTTCTTCCTCCATCCCCATTTCTCCCTCCTTATTCTTTCTCTGTCAGTTCAGCTGAGTTTAAAGAATCTTTATTGGCACTGCTGTCAAGAGTCACTGCTGCCAAAGCAACGCATTAGTCTATAACAATCATCTGAGAACAGAGCAGCATATTGATCTTTCCATCTCTGTCTTTCTCCTCATCTGTTCCCTGATCGCTCACTTCACTCCATTTTTACATGTTTCAGGGAAAGATCGAGGTTCTGGTTAAATGTTAACGCTTCAGGTCACTGCAGACTTTCTCTGTATAAATCCAGACCAACGCCACGTGCTGCCGGTGTCTAAACTTAACCACAAAAAAAGCTTAATAATGCTGTAGTCGCTACGAGCCAATCATTTCTAGTACAATTGTACATTTTGGTGAAAAACTGATGAAATATATTTAATGATATTCAGTATCAACGCCAGACACAAACTGGAAAACGACGACATTATGTTTCTTTCAACACAGATTTGCTTTTGTAAACGAGTTGTACATAAATGTAACTTTGCACAAACGTCCAGAAGGAGTTTTTACTTCTACTTTACCTTTAAAGTATTAATCAGCCTTCTGCATCACAGAGAACTGATCCTGTCTGAAAACAAGCAGACGAGACGAAACACTGACAGCACGATTCAGTTCAATCTGAAACTGATACCACAGTTTAGTTTTGCTGCTGGAAGACCTCTGAAGGCCACACACACACACACACACACACACACACACACACACACACACACACGGTGGTTATCTACAATACTGCAATAAGAACCTCCCTCTGTGTGTGTGTATGTGTGTGTGTTTTAGCGCCAGGCATCTTAAAAAAGGACCAATGGGACGTCTTCATTTACAAATCCTTCTTTCTGTTACAGTGTGTCTGTGTGTGTGACCTTGGAAATCTCCTTTACCGAAGTCCCCACCCCCCACGGCCTTAACGAGCTCGTTTGGCCGGCTCTTGTCTTGTTAATTGGCTGCAAGGACTCAAAAAGCCTCGCCCACCGGTCACACTCGCGACCAATTAGCTGCTGGGGCTCAAGACCCGGCTTCAACCAATCACGGCGCAGTTAAAGAGTAATTACATGCGATTAAGCTGTGCAGTCGAGGCCACGCCCATGCGGAAGTGGACAGATAAAACACACACACACACACACACACACACACACACACACACACACACACACAGTAATGAGGAGTTTCTCCACCTTAATGTTTTTCACTCTGAGCACAGACACTAATTAGAGAGAGAGAGCAGAGAGGACGGCAAACTGCCCTCGCATCTCAGAAACATCCGACACAGTGTGTGTGTGTGTGTGTGTGTGTGTGTGTGTGTGTGTGTGTGTGATCTCCTGTTTCAGTCCATTGCACTGAGAGACAGACAGAGGAGGAAAAGAAGATGAAAGGAGGGAAGAGGAGGAGGATGAGGAAGAGAGGAGGAAGAGAGGAGGAGAGCTGGTTATAAATTGCCGGCGCCGTTACGCCTCCATTGTTTTCTCCTCTGTCGTCTTTCTCCACTTTCTTCCCAACGTCTCCTTCTTCCCTCCATTTAATTCACGATATTTCTCTTCATCCAGGAGGAGACCTGGGGACGCTAAATGTTTGTGTGTCCGTATGAACGACATCTCAGACACTTCTGACACATCTATTAATCCAGCATTGTTTTTATTTTTGCATTTTTTTAGTTTTATGACACGTGACGGACACTGTGGAGCTATTCGCTGCCATTACAACCGGATGTCATCTATTTGTCCCCACAAGTCGATGACAGATATTCATTTAATATCTGAGAGAAAACGGAAAGAGCCGAGTCAGGAGAAGGAAAAATGCAGCTATGGGATGCTGCGGAGGAGCTGCTGCCAATTAACATGTCGCCTTTGTGTAGCACGATCCACACGCACTTCATAATAACTTGCATTCAATCCAATGGTGGGCCGTCTGGCTCTCTGTGATTACTGCTTCACCTACTTGTGCTTTCCCCATAATCCACGTACAGTGCCAAAAAAATAAAAAGGGAATTACCACAAGTGAAGACACACTACTTCTGACACACACACACACACACACACACACACATAAATATTTAAAGGAAAGGTCATGTTGCTTTTTACTACAGGCTGGATTTAACTCCGTCGCCACAGGTTGCTGATGTAGCTCATGAAACGTCTCATCAATCAAATCGAACTCAAACCGGTTTAAGCTCGTACACCAGACTGGACCGGACCCAGCAACACCAGAAACGGACTCAACCCTATTGAACACAGTTCACTAATGGCACCAACATATGATGATCTTATAGACCATGATGCATTGCTGCAGATTAAACTACCCAACAGGATATAAAGGAGTTAAAATGAGCTCAACCTGACACATCTACAGCAGGAAAATGCAACAGACACATGAATATTAATCCAGAAACATCAGATCTAATAAAACACTGACACTTTGCTTTTACTTATGTAGCATTTTGAATGCTTGTAGTGGAGTATTTTCACAGTGTGGTATTAGTGCTTTTACTTTCTACCACTCTTAAAGCTGAATCATAGAGAACTGGGCAGCAGTTTAAGTCCATTTAGTTGAGTAGAAAAGAGAGAATCAATATACTGATTGGTGATCGCATGTTCTGAGTGCTCAGTTCACAATGACCTGCATCCAGTGTGAACAAAATAATGACCATTTTCATCTGAATATCACACCAGGAAGCTCCAACAGACTCCCTTCTACATGTGCTCGCACCGTCAACAGACTTCATTTCTCTCATTACTCGTCTCGCTATCGCAGCGCTGCAGAGAATACGACAGAAACGCAACGAAAAACCACGCGCATCAATACTGCCCGGCCGGGGAAAATGAGGGGCAAGGATTTTGAGAGAAAGTGAATCGATTGGCTGCTGAAGAGGAGGGAGAGAGAAGAGAAGAGGAAAGGAGGAAACCGAGTGCAGATAAAAAATACAGACAGAGTGAGTCATAAAGAGAGGAGATGAGAGCGAGTCCTTCAGTAACGACAGTCCACTTCAAACTAATGGAGGAGAGGCGCCGCCGCGGATCCACATGTGGTCGTGCTCGACTGTGCAACTCTTCGCTCCGGCTGAGTTGATTATCCAAACGCTTTGAACAACCTCCTGACAAGTGACCTCATGTGTCACAAACGTGAGGCCAAAACTGATCCACAATTTGACTAAAACTATTTTGGTGAAAAGACTTAAACTGGCCGAAATAAACACTGGACAGATCAGAACACGGTCATATGTTGTTTTTAAAGTCTTCTTTTCCTGCCTCCACTGCTCGTCTTCTCTCTTTAACTTCTCCTCAACCGGATTCTGTTATTGCCTGTTTCTCCTCCTTTCTATCTTTTCCTTTCTCCTCCTATCTCGTTTATTTCCACCATATCCCTGCCTTCCTCTTTCTTTTCCTCCCCTCGTTTTTTTAACTGTTGTCCTTACATCACATTGCCTTCTCCAGTCAATGAATTTCATCATGCAGTGTGTGTGTGTGTGTGTGTGTGTGTGTGTGGAGGATAGAGTATCATCATTGCATCAGACCCAGACTTCTAAGAATAGAAGAAAAACTAACAAACAAAACAAAGTACCAGAAAATAACCATACAAGGAGAAAATACTGTATACTGTAGCTATTAATCCAGTATAATCTCACTGCAGGACTTTATGGATTATAGGTATGATAGTAAATATATAACTCGATAGTATAGTAGTATAGATATAGTATAGTATAGATAGTAATAAATAATCAGTTCATCACCGTTTACTGCTTCTCCAGTTACATTAACACGACAGCAGACTAGGAAGTCCATTTTTGAAACTTTTACTTTGTAAGTTTTCCTTTCCTCTTTGAAAACAACAAGACAATATGATGAAGTTTGTCAGCGTTCAACAAGTGCAGCACCCAGGAGTTAATGGCCTGCCAACCGCTCAGCCTCATGGGACATGTTGCTGAATGCCAATAAAATGGGTGTTAAAGTTTCTCATTACAACCAAAACTGTTTCTCTCGCTCTTTCAAGTTTGTTTCCTAAGATTTAATTTCTTCAAATGTCTCCCAGAATTGTTTTCCTTCTAATTTGTGTCTGGTGTTCGTGAACTAAAACTTACTCTACTCTTGGACCCAGTTTAAGTTTTAAATGGAGCCTCGTCTCAATATAGATATGAAATTGAAAATTCTAAAATTAAAATTATAAATTAATTTGAGAGAAAACATTTTCCATGATCTGTTGAACTGATCCTGGTCCTGAATGTTTGCTGTCTTTACTGTTGGTGTAACAGGGTCTTCCAAAGAAAATGAAACAGCAGAATGACCTTCAGTTCTTTCACCTACAACTTTACTTTGGGAATCAAAGCAACAACAACATTACAATAAATGATCTAAATCTTGCCGTGCCTTTAAGAGGATCTTCAGTCTCTACAGAGCGCTGCAGGGATGATGTATGTTTGTAGGCCAACCCGGAAGTTCGCATCGCCCTGGCTCCCACGACAAAAAGCCAATAGGATTTTTGCATTGGATTTTGGATTATTGCAACTAAATAATCTGATTTTCTGAAGTGTAAATGCAGTCGCCAACCGGAATCTCATCCCTGCAGCGCTCTATAAGGAAGAAGCTCTGGGAAGATGATTTTGATTCTCTTTCTGCTAAATAGAGGCTTGTAAGTGATTTATGTTGGGACTGTAACACAATGATCAGTGTTCAAAAAACACTCTTCTTCGGTCTATACTTAGAAACCACCGGTGAGTCGATCCTCAAACAAACGTACAACCACAGTAGCAAAGGTCTTCAACCGACGCGTTACTGTAATGCTCTGCAGAGTGATTTAATCCCATCGACTTGGAGAGAGGATTCATTTGGTTGTTGTGCTTTTTTGACCCCAAAAACTTGATCGTAATGTGCTATTTTTAAAGCTCTGCCTGTTGGCAACTTCTGAGGGGAGCGCGGGATGACGGTTTGAATTTTTGAAGGCTTCAAAAGTCAGAAAATCAATACTCACACTTCAATACTCCGAGAGTTTGTGAGGCTGGTGATGATGGGAGGACTGAAAGAGACCAAAGAGATGAGAAAAAGATCTGACGTTACATAGTCCGGCTCTCTCTGAGTCTTTTCTCCAGCTGGTCAAGAGATATTTTGGATTTAACTTTTGAGGTTTTCATTCCAGTGCAGAAATTAACTCATATTTGAATTTTTGGTGCACAAGGCCAAAAAATGACATGATAATTTGATTACAGTCATGATTCTGACCTCTTCTGAAGTTAACACTTTAGAGTTTACTATTGAAAAGCCAGAATTAGTGTAAGTGATACTGAACTAAATTTCAGAGGAACCAATCCCGGTAAAGTCCTGATCTTTCCATGAATACAGTTCTTGTTAAACTCCTGTTCTACTTGGTTGCCCAGAGTCAGTGCACCTTTGTTTCCAAGTTGCATCCAGTTGTTTCAAACCCCTGTAGACCTGTTTGCAGGTATTATAGGTTTTTGATTCTTTTGTATTTTTGAATTGGAATATATGCCTAAAGCTGTGTCTGGTAGGCTCTGCAACACACTTTGAAGCCAAAGGACGGACACATCTAGCTCCAACTGTAAAGATCATGGCACTAAAACTTATTATTTTACATTGTACTTTGGATTTGTTTAGGCAGACACTCAAAATGGTGGTTTGGAGAATCCAGAAGGATTAAACATTATCATTCCTAGTGAGTCACATCCATTTTCCTGCAGACGATACAGTTTCACAGACGTGCACCTGGTTCCACTCCTACTGAACTTTAATCTGCCTTTTTATGCTTAACTTCTTAATCACAGACTTTGCTTTAAACACAAAAATAATTTCTGGTCATTTTAAAATGAATTAACTAATCCTAAGCTACATTATTTTGTTCCCCTTGGAGATTTCAAAGCGTTACTATCTTTGACTGTTTTGTAGGAGTCTTATAGTTGCTTTTCTTAAATATATTTTGTCCCTCAATGTTGGGTTGTCTGGCTTTAGATGTGCTGTTTGGGTGCATTAACAGAGTCAGATTCTGAGCGAGACCAGAGTTTCTCCCGCGACCGGCTCAGTATGTTTTATGAGCCAGAGAATGAGTAGGAGGACAGGGAGTAAAAACCTATCTGCTTTTATCCACCTGAACAGCCCCTCTCTCTTTTAATAGAGTTTGTTCAGCAGTATGAAGTCATATACAGTATGGTGGTGTTGCTGTGCGTGTCTAAAGCTCGGTAAAGCTACCAGCACCCGTGGGGCATTCAGGTGTAAAAGCAGCAATAAAGGTGTGGGATTTCTAAAGGATGGAGGGAGGAAGGATGGGGATTTTCACAGATCGAAGGATGGAGGAAGAAGAGAGGAGGGTGGGGAGAAGAAAAACAGGAGTATGAAGCAGGGAGGAATGAGGGGAAAGTGAGGAGAGGGGAAGGGTAAGAGCGAGGTGAGGAGGAGGAGAAGGGGGAAGAGGAGGAGGAGGAGGAGGGGGAGGAGGGTGAGGTGACGCAGGCTTTCACGCAGGGTGTTGCCCTACTTTTCAGCTCAGCTCCTCTCTGGTTTAGGCTTTCCTAAAATCTCTGGTCTCCCAAACTGAGCTGCAACTGCATCCGAGAGAAGAATAATTTCACAGTCGATGTCCTGCGTCAGTAAACATGTTACTGGTTTGTTGTTCGGTCGTTATTTAAGGAGTCATGAAATTAAAACACCCTTTTCAACTATTTTTGACAAACAGCTTTCACTCTTGGTTACAGAGTGGGAGCTGCAGCAGAAACAGAAATCCATTGACTGGGATGCTGTAAATTGAATTCAATATTCAATCAAACCTGATCGCTGTGAACTACAAATTTTCCATATCAGATAACTAATCTAGATGGCATTGCACTGGCCTCCACCACCACTGTAGAGAATCTAGGAGTAACCTTTGACCAGGACATGTCCTTTAACTCTCATACAAAACAGACTTCAAGGACTGCCTTCTTCCATCTACGTAACATTATAAAAATCAGGCACATCCTGTCTCAAAAAGATGCAGAAAAACTAGTCCATGCATTTGTTACTTCTAGGTTGGATTATTGTAATTCCTTATTATCGGGCTGCCCCGATAAGTCTCTAAAGACTCTCCAGCTGATCCAGAATGCTGCTGCACGTGTACTGACAGGAACCAGCAAAAAAGAACATATTTCTCCAATATGAGCTTCTCTGCACTGGCTCCCTGTGAAATCCAGAACAGAATTTAAAATCCTCCTCCTCACCTACAAAGCTCTTAATGGTCAGGCACCATCATATCTTAAAGAGCTGATGGTACCGTATTACCCCACTAGAGCACTACGCTCACAGAACACAGGGTTCTTTGTGGTTCCTACAGTCTCTAAAAGTAGAACAGGACCCAGATCCTTCAGTTACCAAGCTCCTCTCCTGTGGAACCAGCTCCCAGTTTGGGTTCTGGAGGCAGACCCCCTCTCCTCATTTAAGAGTCTGCTTCAAACGTTCCTCTTTGATAAAGCTTATAGTTAGGGCTGGCTCAGGTGAGTCCTGAACCATCCCTTAGTTATGCTGCTATAGGCTTAGACTGCCGGAGGATTTCCCATGATGCACTGAGCTCCTCTCTCCTCTCTTATCCCATTACTGCATGTTACTAACTCCACCTCTTCCTGTAGTTTGGAGCTTTCTCTCTTCCTGCAGGTGTTTGTGCCTCTGGAGCTGTAGAGTCTGGATCTGTGACTGCAGCCGTCTACTGCCCCCATGTTCCTGCTCCACACTCACTGCTGCACTGATTATTATTAGTCTGATTATTATGTTGTCTGTCCTCCTGCTCTTTCTCCCCTCTCCCCCTTTCAAGGAAGATGTCCGCCCACCCAGAGCCTGGTTCTGCTCCAGGTTTCTACCTGTTAAAGGGAGTTTTTCCTTCCACTGTCACCAAGTGCTGCTCATGGTGGGAACTGCTGGGTCTGTAAATAATATTTTACAGAGTCGATCTGGACCTGCCTGAGATCTTCATGTTTTTATGTTTCCTTCAGTATCAAAGTGAACCAGTGAAAGTTGTCTGTACATCCATGGGTACACTGCAAACAGGAAGTGCTAAGAGCTGATTCGACACACTTGCTTATCCCCCTAATAGAGGTAAGACAAAGATTAATAATAGGAGTGACAAAATCAATTAATTTCGATTAAATTTGTTTGAGGAGGAGGTCCAGGCTGGAGGAACAATCCAGTTTCAGTGATTACGTGTCTGTTTTTCACCGAGGAAAAAAACAAAAAAAATAAAACGAATCATTACGATTCATTTCTGCAGTTTAACAGCACAACAACAAGCTTCAGACGACATCCTGAGAGTAAAGTACGAACATTTACTCATGTTTCAGGTACTGAGGTCAAGGAGATGTTCTTTTAAACACCCTGCTGCTTAACATGAACTCAGATGAAGTATTTCTTTGATTATTAACTGACTAAGCGTAAAAATACAACAAACGTGTGCAGCCGAACAGATTTAAACAGTGTTCTCATTTGAAGGTCTGCAGAGATCTTTAAGCACTCAGGGATTTCATTTTGTTTATTAAAGTTGGTGGAAATCTTCTTTTATCTGTACACATAAGTGTCTTCTTTAAATAAACTCCAAACATGAGCTCAGTGTCAGTTGTTTCCAATCTGAAGACAGTCAAGTGTCTCTGCTGAACTGGAGGATTTCTTTCATTCACTCTATTTGCCTTTTTGTGTTTTAATTCACCAGTCAGAAAACAAAACCTCCAATTCATAAAACAGCAGAGTTGTTAACGATGAAGGTTTCATCATTTCAGCATTTTATTGCCTTGCCTAAAATTATCTTGGTATACAAACTAAAAAATACTCAGAAAATACTATTTTAATATTGTATTAAAATATATTTAACTTTAATCAAATATTGTTGTACAATATTAATTAATAACATGAACAGATTTTTAGTAATTCGTAGTTATATTATTGTTCCACCTCCTGTACAATAATGACATTCATTCTTTCAGAAAACCCACTGACTGAGACGAGGGAAAAGTGCAAAAATGCAAACTAATGTCTGGGTTTTAGGACTATTTCCTGCAGCACTCTGTAGAGACACTGTATGTTGTTGTTTGAATCTTTCTTTTTATATATATTTATATATATGCACACCTATTTCTCACCTACTTGCTCTTATTTTAGCATATTCTTATTCAGAAAGTGAATTTGAGTATTTCAGTACTTCAGAGTGTTGGAGCAGCATCTAGTGGCCATTAGAGAAACTGCAGCTTCATTTAGTGTGACAGACTGAAGCCTACCTGTCTTCCCAACCCAGCAGGTAAATCCGACCGTGCTCCGAGCCGGATGATGATTGGAGTTTCTGTCTGACCAGCCCCCCCACCCCCCCCCCCACCCAATGACCAGCTGCCCCCCCCCCCCGACCTGGCAGGTATAACTCACCGCCCGATGTGGCATTTAATCTCAATTGAGCCAAAATGGCCGAAGGCTGTGTGACATTGTGGTGACATTAAGCAGCAGTAATCGGTGAGAAATGGCTCTTTGGAGTGGGGGGGAGTGGGGAGGGAGGACCTGCACGCACACGCGCACACACACACACACACACACACACACACACACACACACACACACACGCATGCACACGCTGTGTGTAGAGCGAATAAATCCAGTTGCAGTGGGACACACACTGTAAACAGACAGAGAGCAGTTGTATCTATCCATTATAAAAAATTCAACTCTGCAACCCAGCTTCTTCCTCCTCCTCCTCCTCATTTCATTGACACTGTTTCCCCTGTTTCAGTAAGTCTTTTCTTCTTTCCCCCTCAGTCTAAAACTCACTGAAACAAAAACAATTACAAACTCTCTCTCTCACTCACTCACACACACACACACACACACACACACTCATTAAACAGAACATGCTGGTTTAGTTTCTACAAACAGAGGCGGCTCTGCAGCTGCAATCCATCATCTTTACTGCTTAACCAACTTACAAAGGCACACACACACACACACACACACACACACACACACACACACACATTTATGCAGGGAAGCACAGACACAATTAAGAATAAACTTTTTAAACCGCATGCACACACACACACGCACGCACACACACACGCACGCACGCACACGCACACACACACACACACACACACACACACACACCTACTTGGACTGTTTGGTCTACTTTATCTGCTTTTTGTGTGTTAAAGTTGAAACAAGTGTTTTTTCCGAAGTCAAGGAGAAAGTCCAGTGGGGAGGGAGGACCTGCACATCTGGCACCATGTATGACCGTCTGTTATCATGTGACTGAACAACTTTATCAAAGCTCCAGAAAAAAAAGCCAGTAAGTGGAACTTGAGTTGTGATTATTTTGTCAAACTATCTTTTTTTTCCTGGTAGAGAACTTGTTCCCCAACAGTCAGCACTTAATAATAAATAATTCATTAAACATGTCGACTCTTTCCAACAATCATTGTCTAAAACTGCAATTTTTTAATCATTATTTGATATAAAATGTTTATAACGAGTTCACACTTGTAGTGCTGAACAACACAGCCCATCGTCATACTGAAAACCACAGAATAAGTCTTATTATAATAATAATAATAATAAATAACAAAAACAACAACAACAACAGCTTTATATATAAAGCACCTTTCCTACAAAATAATGCAATAATTTGCATACAATAGGAATAAATAAACAAAGAAATATTAATAAGTCATTCTAAAAAGGTATAAAGCAATAATTACAATCATAACGCTTAAAATAAAATAGAATAAATTACTCCCAAAACGACACATATGATCGGCGTACCGTGCCTTCGTCGTCATGGTAACAATAATAAACGGTGGTTTGGTTAGTTTTGGAAAAAGATCATGGTTTGGATTCAAATAATAAGTTTGTATGTAATTTAAGTTAAACGTAACTTAAACTAAGACAACGTTAACTTTTGGTTTCTCACGGGAGACGCCGTTCGTGTCCCGTGAGAAACCAAAAGTTAACGGAGCAAAGTTGGGTGTTTTTCTGACTTTTTGGCTCTTTATACGACGTCACCTGACTTCACACACACTTATTCACATAACAGCACGAGGTCGCCTACTTAAACATCGGCCATTTTAACCACCTTAAAAACGTATTGATCAACGTATATGCTGATCGATTTGTGATGAGGGAATCTCCCAGATGTGTCTGTAAACGTTTGACTCTTTAAAGATGTTTTATTTGTTCTTTGTAATTAATTTACAGAGCAGCAAACTGTCTCTGCCTCCCCCTCCTCCCCCCTCTCATATAACACACTGTATGGATCTGTACACGGGGGAGGAAACCTAAAGCCAGAGAGCAGCAAACACAAGCAGCCTCGTCCACAAGAAGTGTGTACGTTTAAGTGTGTGTGTGTGTGTGTGTATGTGTGTGAGATATGGATTTTTCCAGAAGCCTGTAGTATTGCAGCAGGGTTGTAACAAGGTGCATATTCCTCCTCTGATGCATTTAATCCATGAGTCGGTGTGGGCGAGATGCAGAGAAGAAAACACACACGGCTCTGCTGAACTCAAACAGGAGTCTAACAGACATAAAACACTCTAAACCGGCGCCTCCCGAACCGATCTAATCCACACTGATGTTACACACCGTGTGTAAAACCTGCCACGTCAGCTGATGTCGGCGTTAAACTGTGAAAACCTGCCACAGCCTCTGAGAGGAGATGCAAACATTTAAAGGCACATTTCAACTCCACAGAAGGAGAGTGGTGATAATATTCTGCAGCTCAGCGTGTCAGAAACAATGTTTGCGAGGGTTGGGTTCACATCGGAACCGGTTCCCAACAATCTACAATCATGATCCTTTGGGGTTCAAACAAGTACCTTTTACAAGTAATAAAGGTACATATATGTACCTTCACAGAGGTACAGTGAGCTGGTGGCTCATTAAGGCCGACAGTTCATGACCCAAAGCACACACAAAAAGAACAAGTTACCAATTTAAATGAATATTTAGAGAATTATATTATCATTTGTATTATTATTAATCTTATCTTTAACCTACAAGAAGGAAAAGTTCTTCACAGGTAGTGCCGACGTTATTCGGTCGGTTCAGTAACCAGCCCTTGAGTTTACTGCTAACTAAAGAAAAGGTGCTACATTCTTTCTATTGTCTTCATGTTTGGTTTCTCTCTGATCTGCTCGTGGTTTCCGGTTTCATAAGCTCAGGTTTATTTATCTGTTCACTTAGAAATAAAACTAAAAAATAAACAGCAGATCAGACTGTGGTCGTACTGGGCAGCGTCCAGGTGTGAATGTGATCAGGGCGATCCTGAAAAATAGAGCACCCCCGATAAATAAAATAAAAAGTCGGTGTTTAAATATTACAGTTCTTCCATCAATTATTTTATCCCGACCGTCTCCCGCTCGCGGTTGTCAGTCGTATGTAAATGTGATCATTACAGTCAACTGTCAGTCAGTTAAAGGTAAACTCAGTATGTGTGTGTGTGTGTGTGTGTGTGTGTGTGTGTGTGTGTTGAGATGAAAGGCAGTGAGAACGAGGCAGACTGAGAGACTGAAAATTCCCTGTTGGGATTGGCTGACAGGCTGCTGATGCATTATGGGAACAAAGTGACCAACAGTGAGGTGATTAGCCTGGAGTTGCTACGGTAATGAGGGAGTGTGTGTTGTGTTTGTGTGGCTGAGGTTGTAGAGTGTCAGTGTCGGTGTGTGTGTGTGTGCGTGCGTGCGTGCGTGCGTGCGTGCGACAGGTGGTCAGTCGATAAACAGGTGTTCATCTGCATACTAGTCAACCTGGTTAACCTGTGTGTGTGTGTGTGCGCGTGTGTGTGTGTGTGTGTGTGTGTGTGTGTGTGTGTGTGTGTGTGTGTGTGTGTGTGTGTCACACCTGTCTCTGGATCAGTGCCAGTGTCTGCTGTCCCTCCACCAACAGTCTCTCCACAGTTTTTGGATCCTCTATTTTCCTGTTGGCCCTGAAGGCATCACGCACCCGACGCAGTGCATAGGTCCTGCAATAAATACACACACACACACACACACACACACACACACACACACAATCAGTTTACAGTGAAAAAACAAACAGCAGCAGTAGAGAAAAGAAAACAGAAGATAATAAAAACAACAAATATGTGCAGCCGGGACACAAAACCCTCGGAGGGGTTTATAAAAGCAAACAACAACCAACCAAACACAAAGTTCAAACACAGAAATCTGAAACAGGGACGGAAAAAAATAAGACAAATTAGTGCAGATGAGATCAAAACAAACCTCGACACTGAAGAAACAAACAAACATTAACGGAGAGCTGCGAACTGGACCCAAAACGGTTCCAAGAAAACAGAATCTACCAGAGAGAGGACAGTTATACACCAGGAGCAATGCTTTGTGTGTCTTGGTGGTGAGTTTGACTTTTACAGTGTTCAGTTACAATTAATCAATAAAATGATTCATTAAAACAATGAAAATGCATTAATAAACAAAACAAATTAAAGAAATAACAAAAAAAACCCACCAAATTATTCTAATTTCCTTATTTTGTCTTTAATGATCATTTTAAAAAAGGTGAAATAACTGAATACAAATTAAGTTGATAAAAATTGAAGCTGAAACTAACGATTATTTTAGTCATCACTGAATCTGCTGATTATTTTCTTGAGACAATATAAAGAAAGACACAAAGAAGCAGAACATTTCTCACATCTCAACAAATTTGAGGCATTTTTCCATGACACTTTTTTTTAAACAATGAATCAATTATCAACATAGCGGCCAATCCTTTTTCTTTTGATTGATCAATTGTTGCCAATTGTTAGTTGGGAAGAGTCACTGCTTCCGTGTTTTCCTCATTTGCAAATTTCCTTTTAATAATCTCACAGTTTGTCAACATAAAACCACAAGTTTGCTTAAAAAAAAAAAAAAAAAAATACTACAGTTCCCATCAGCCCCAGTCTGTCGCTATGGAGACGAAGCCAGTGAGACTCTGAAAGTGCAACAAGTCCCAGCAACAAGTCGCACCCAAACTCCTCCAGCCAAACGATTCCTATGGGGAGAAGTTGAGGCTGCTTCCCGTCACCTGAAAGGTGTCGAATGAAGTAGAAAACAAACATCAATGCAGAACTCTGTTGGCATCTGCATCACTTTCAGGGTTCTGGCATCGTGATTTTAAAACGATACGCAGCCCTAAAGGGAACTTATTTAAGTGTAATCTTTGCACACAGAATCTGAAGCACTGGAATTGGACGTCTCGTGCTGAAATGCACCCTGGGAGTCGTAGTTGACTTTTCTCCTTGTGTTTTTATGTCCACGGGCTTCTTGTAGCTTTAACTTCTAATCAAAGAATCTGATATTTTCTAAGACAGCTGCTCATCTTTTGTACTGACGGTTCAACCAGTTTGATGTCTAACACTGTCTGAGAAAAGAGTTTCACTGAAGTCCTTCCTTACTTCACTACGAAACAGTTGAATTAAATGATACATAAAATTATTCTAACATTATAACGATGACATTTTAAACTGAGGTTGATTTATTCTTCATTTGCATATGACGTCAACCTTCGTCAGGTTTCCCTCATTTCTGTTGGTCAAACAGCCGGACTGACTTCTCACTAAAGCTACTTCCACTTCAGACTCGCAGCTGCAGGTCGGCAGGACTCCAGCGCCACGCTCCTCTGACCGGCGCTCATTCCATTTCCTGCAGCTTCTTCCCAAAAAACACAAACACAAAGAAAAGAGCTGCAGAACAGCCGATCAATAAACCGATGTTCTGAGAGGGAGAGAGATCGAGTGTGTAGATCTGTGTGATATACACACTCTAATGATGTGTGACTGACAGTCTCACTTTAAACTTTAAACCTCGTGATGTTCAGATCCAGAACTCATCAGGAGAATCATCTTCAACACAACCACCAATGAACTCCTCAAAACCGTGAACTAGTTTCCATGACGACACCTGCATCACTTTTTAATCGTTGCCTCAGTTAAACACCTCGAACAGGTACGATGAAGGAGCTGATGAATGATTGCAGTGATTCAACGGAAACATTTCTAACATGAGGGAGTCCAACAAACTCACCGTGGAATCTCTCTAACACAGTGTCAACGGTTGGAGCCTGAAGACGAGTGTTGGATTTATTGGCTGCTGGATTAGACGGGTTATATTTTGTGTTTAAGACCTCGGTGCTCATTACGAGTCTTAACCGACTGATGTGGTGTCCCGTGTCGGCTGTTTCCTGAATAAATATTACATTTACAGGCTTCAGTCTGAATGTGTTTTAATGTCTTGGCATGAAAATATAAATAAAACACGCTGTTGCTTTATTTTACAGGTTGGTAATTTCCCCAATTATTTTTAAATAAATGCCTCGGAGGCTTCCTATGGCATTAATGATAGTTTTTGAACTCTGTCTCCGTTTCCCCCATAAATAGAACCAGATATTTACTTAATTCCTTTCAGGAAACTTCAGAGGAAATGTGAGAGAAATATGAAGTCTTCCCTAGTGGAGATATTGTTGTTTCAGACGGGTTCGGCTGTATGCAGCTGGAGTCAAATCTAAAACGTGGGTGTTAGAAAACCGGCCCAAATGGACCTGAGTGACCTCAAACACAGAAAGCACTTTGTGTCTCAGCTGCAGGCCGCGATGACCACAGCAACAAACTACAGACGAGGGAGTCAATCAAAACAGACAAAGTGGAAACACAGACATGTTTTCTGGCAGGAGCTGCTGAAGTGAAAATAATTATTGGTTTAATTTTCTGCTCTTTTTCTTGATAGACTCGGGGCCTCGTTACAGCCGGCGGCTCCTCTGATGTGGGGAAAACTACAACATCGACCTTGGGAAGTTACGGCGCCGCCCGGCAAACCCATTCATCTTCCTCGACAGTCTGGGGATCTCCGGCTCATTTAGGATTTAAGACAGAACCAATAAAAGTGTGATGGATCAGATTTACATGCTGTGGTTAAACAGGACGAGCGCTACAAGGACGTGACGGAGGAAACGTGAGGAGGCTGAGACAGAAGACTACATGTCTGTACTTGTCTGTAATTGTCTGTACTTACGCACCAATACACCACAGCAAATTCCCGGTATGTGAAAACCTACTTGGCAATAAACCCAATTCCGCAAGGAACAGAGGAGCAAGGAGGCGAGGGAGGAAAGGAAAGAAAGGAAATAGGTAAGGAGTGGAAAGGAAGGACAGAAGAGGGTAAACAAGGAAGGAAGAGAGGATCTTCCTGAAGAAGAAGAAGAAGAAGAAAAAACTCAGCGTTTGTCATTTAAACGGAAGGAGACGACCGGCAGCTTCAAAATGTCTCCTCTGGACAGAAAATTGCCCGTGACGACAGACTGAGGGCGACAACAGGAAGTTTACCCTTTAAAACAGAAAGTAAATAACTTAATAACCTTCATATGCAAACAGAAGAAACCACTGGAGAACTTCTGAAGAAGACCGTGAGATGTGGTTGAAAGCTCCAGAAAAAAAACAAGATTTACATAATAAGACATTAAAATGCAATGCGTGGCTACCTTTCACAAGTTGACAAGTTTGAAAGACGTGGCCATGCATCAGGAAGGTTGAGTTGCATTATGGGATATGTAGGATATACATATCTATATCTATATAGATATATATACTTAAAGTATATAAATGAAGTTTCTCACAACAGATAAAAGTTATTAGGCATTTTTTTACACATTTGACTCTCTTTCTTTCTTTGACTTCCTGTTTAGTTGTACTGCTCACTAACCTCTCTAATATACTAGTTTGTGGTATGTAAATATAAAAATGCTATCGGCTGCATGCAAACATGTTGATGTTAAGCAGGACTGATGTTTACCATCTTAGTTCATTATTTCCTAATTGGCTCTAAACACAAAGTACAGCTGAGGCTCATGGGAATATTATTATTTATTTTGCAGATATTTGGTCATAAACTAAAATTATTGGACACATTTAGATAATAGTTTGACTATGAAATAAACTGTTATATTGTTCATTTATTTAAAAAGGAGCATGTATAATACTAAATATAAATCTTTAATAGGATTTTCCAAAGTTATCTTGAAGCTTAATCTGCAGTCCCTTAGCAGGTCATTACATAAGATAATTAAACATGCTCACAGTGACAGAACAGGACTAATCTAACTAAACTAACCACAGAAAAGTGCAGCAGCATCACACACACCAACATGTCAACAGTTAGACCAGTTGAAACCGAGGATATTCAAAATGTTCCTGTGTCAACATTTACAATCCCGTCCACTGCCAGACTGCTTTCCATCAGCAGAACGGTGCCGACGATAATAAAGCCTCTAATTAAGCACCTTATAATGCAGCGCTTAGTACAGAGGCTCAAACACAAACAAATAAATACAAGAAATACCTTTGGGATACTTCTTCAAACTATAAATAACAGTATTCATCTGAGGAAATACATTTCAAGTTGTTTCAAGGCTTTTTAAAAAGGTTCTGGATTTACAGATAAATGCTTTAAAAACAAACATTTTCCACACAAACCTGAATAAAAGCGTCAAGCGACTTATCATCTCGCCACCTGCTGGTCTGAAGGTGAACTGACTCCATATTGACGCATCCCACAGCGGTTTACGTCTGCAGTAACTTCCCTTTTTATCTTGAATAAATTCTTGTTTTATCCCTCTCTAATATCCCTGACGTCCTTCAGGGCCTCAGTTCAGCTGGTTTTATCCATCCACCTTTCTGTTCTCCAATAAATCCTCCCTGGAGCTCAGTTTCTGCATCTCACCTTCTGTGCTTCCTATCTTTCATGCCTCTATAATATTTTTCATTTATTGTGCTCGACACTCTCCAGTGCAGAAATAATATGTTTTATATGTTTATAAAACCCCAAACTTGCTAAATTTGTGTTTAAATTACATTTCAGTGTTGATGCTTTGTTTCCTGTTACTATTAGCTGCTGCAGTGATCTAATTTTCCTGCAGAGAATCATGAATGTTTCATCTCACTTCTGTTTATTTCCATGTTTTTCCTTCTTCTTCTCTCTCTCGCTGACAAAGCTCTCCAAATTCAGCCAAACTCTCCCACCTTTCCGCCCAGGAAGTGCTGCGAGCGCCTGCATCAGACGTCACTGTAGTCAAAGAGCGAAAGACAACAAAACACAGCCTGCAGCAACGTCTGGCATATTCAGGTCATCCCACAACAATCCGACAAGCACAGACTGAGCTGAGGAGGGGAAGCCCACAGCAGGATTAAACACGCTCTGTTTTCACATTTTTCTTCATTCTTAAAAAATGAGAAACTGTTTGTCAGACAGCTGGGACCCACAATCTGTAGGTCTCTCCAAAATACATGCAAAGGGTCTTATTGGAGTCTGGATGCAGAATGTTTAGTCTCTGATCCTGATCCTGGTTCGCACTGCAGGTGTTCGACACGTTACACGTCCTGTTTCCTGCATGAACTTCTGCCGTCCTTGTTGTTTACATTAAATGGAGGAAATTAGGGAGCCGAGCTGGTAATAATAATATATATATAATAATGTTGCATCTTGGAAGTTGTGTTCGGGGGCGACAGTCAAAACCCCCAAACATTTTCAATTTACTTAAGAGTAACATTGAAACATTTACGAAGCTGGAACCAGAAAAAAGACTTAAACGATTATTAAAGTAGTTGCTACAAATACCAAAGTTTAGCATTGATTGATACAACTTGAATTAAAACAATATGGCCGCCCTATGACTCAGCTGCATCCACGTGCTCCTCGGTTGGTCCCATTTACCGAGTTGGGAAGTCGTTCCTGCGACTTCGGTGTGTTTGTCGTAATGTGGAAACATGGACGCTACAAAGAAGATGAGCTGTATTTTATCGCTCAGAGCATTTAAACAACACGTTGAGAGCTGTTTCCAGTGTTTACGTGAAAACGGTTACAACTAAATACCAAATTACAAATTGGAGAAACATTGATATGCAATACATTCATTTAATATTAAATTACCACCAACCAAACATTTACTTTCATCCATCATGTGTCAGTGTTTGTGACGCCAACTTTCAGCAGGCCATGGATTTCACGTTGTTCCGACTTTTCCCAGTTGAGAAGTATTTTTTTCCGATTATACAGACACCACATCAATGCAGCGTTTTTGGTGTCTACAGTTGTGATAATGACACAGAATCTGCTGATATGGATCAAAAAACAGACACGATTCATCAGCTGCAGGACGAGATCCAGATAAATTCTATTTATTAAACTAGGTTTCAGTTTTAACCTAAAAGAACTGCAACATAGCTCCATTTCTTTTCAAAAGTAACGTGACTAGAAATGTGATTTGTGTTCATTTTGAATTGAATAAGGTGTTTTTTGGGGCATCAGGGGCCTGATGCATGCTGGTACATGTAGGCAGCGGCAACCAGATTATACTAAAGTTATCTAATTTTCTTTTTGTTTTCTCTGCCAGGGCCGACCCCCCCAGACATGAGGTCCGCGAGGCGGTGGACCGAACCGGCCCCCCGTCTCCGGGCAGGCGAGTGGAATTCATGTTGTTATTTGGACCGACAGCAGCAGGAGCCCATTTCTCATCTGGTCGCTCAATAATCCAACACAGCGGCGGCCCACATGAAGGCGAGTGGCGTCCCTCTGATGTCCGCGGAGATGAGCCTCGTGTTATGACAGTCCCAAACTCACCCCACAAACACACACACACACACACACACACACACACACACACACACACACTTCACTATGCAGAGAGAGAAACACTCTGAACAAACACCGATGACGACTGATGAAGATGAGTAAAAGGAGAATGAAAAAGGCATAGAGGGGCACAGGTAACGTCCAGGTGAGTCAGACCAGGTGCATTCTGGGATAATGACTTTCACAAACCAGCTCATTGTAACGCCAAGACACATGTTGGTCTGGACAGTTGAAATCATTCTGTCAACCTTTGCACATTCCTGCACAACTGCAGCCTTTTCATTTTAAGAACACATACAAATTTTTTTATTTTGTATTGGAAATATTTTATATTTATGTTTCTGGACGTTTGCAACACTTGTTTCTTTTACGTTTACTTTTTTATTTCTCTGTGTTTATTGTTATGCACTAATACTCCACAGCAAGCTCCTTAAATCTCAAAAGTTACATTTGGTGTAAAACTTTGTCTTAATAAAATACATTTTAAAATGACAAAAAAATCATAATGGAGCATCAGATAAAAAAAAGAAGTAAACTAGATAATGAATCTGATGTTTTTATCTGGAAGAAATGATGAAAACTAACAAACTGTTAGTTTTTTTATTAAAATTTAAAAAAATATGATAATATCATCAAGGTGCAGCTGCTCAGCTCACCACCCGTCACAAAGAGAAGACCAGTGCAAAGAAGGAGTACAGTCCAATAAAAAGGGTTTAAATTGATGATCAAAAGAAAAGCACTGTGGACAAAATAAAAGAAGAATATCCATCCCTCCAACACTGATTTCACTGATCTCACAGAATTAAAAAAGGAGCCACATGAAGCAGATAAATGCAGCAGTAATAAATGCAGTGAGATCAGTGGAAACGCAGCTCAATATAAACTAGTTTCCAGACAAGATAAAAGAAAATAAACAGCCAATTGAATTCAATATTAACCCAATATCGGTGAGAATCTGCTCCAGCTGCATCAGGCGTGTGTCACGGTCAGTTAGGCAGGACGCAGCAAGGCCTGATGGGACGCGAACAGCAGGACGCCGAACCCTTTGACCTCTCGGTCCAACACACTCAGATCTGCTGACCCTGTGGCCTTCAAAATAAAAGACTTATTCCTTCAATTCAGTGAGACAGATTATTAAAAAAAAAAAAACACCTCTCAGTACAAACTACATCCTCCAAAATGAGTAGGAAGTTTAACTGATAACCTGTCTAAATAAACTCAACGAGAGCTGCAGCGATTAATCGATTGACGGAGAATTAATCAGCAACTATTTTGATAATCGATTAATCATTTTGAGTCTTTCTTTAATGTTTAAGTGATTGTAAAATTAATCTCTTTGGGTTTTGGACTGTTGGTCGGAAAGACATCTATATGATCTCAATTTTCATAATAATAATAATAATTGACAGATTAATCAATAATGAAAACAGTTGTAAATTGCAGCACTAAACTGAAAGGTGTAAAATTATTTGGATTAGACAGCATTATTTTGTACTGGATGAACCTAATAAATACAACAAGTCATAAACACACTGAGCTGCCATCTTCCTTCACTTCCTTCCTTTCACTTCTTGAACAAATGTGAAAGTTTTGCGACCTGCAGCTGGATCAGCAGAGAGCCAAAGAGAAACTGAAACTTCATTCTGCTAAAAGTCACAATAACTACAACAACCTCAGTATGTTGCAGGGTTCACAAAATGTGTCTACAGAGGATTGGTAAAATAAGAAATGATGCAATATCAGGTCATATCATTTCTTATCTAACAAACTCCACTTCCCAGAAGCCCCAGACATGAAGGAGGAACAGTTTTACAACTTTAAACCCTGGTCTGGATTTAAAAAAAACCTTTAAAAACTGCAATTACAGGTGTGCGAAACTCACCACAAACACCACAGACACCTTAAAGCCATGAGACCCAACTAACTGCCCGGTGTCACCGAGCCCGGGCGGAGCGAGCGGCCGCCGGGTGACACAGGAGCAGCACAACATGTAAACACAACCGTTAGCTGCTACATTAGCATCTTTCCCGCCGCTGACACGCCGGTCAAACGGCCCCGCAGGTTCGCTCGCATCAGCCGGACACCGTCTCTCACCTGTAGTTGTACGAGGGGAACTTCTTGCTCTCCGTCATCATCGTCTTGTAGAGAGAAATCACCTGTGCTCGTGCGGGCGCCGCCATGTTGTTGCCTGCTCTGTGACGTCTGTGATCCCTCAGGACCCTTAGTGGCGCGCGTCCAAAGATGCGCCTGAGCGGAAATAACGAGTTTCCCGTTTCCTCTTCCCGCGTTTATTTCTTTTAAAGTCACCTTCACGTTTACAGACGCTGTTGTCAGAAAGAGTCACTACAACAACAAATAAAGGCAATTTATAATACGATTCTGAGTCCAGGAGGCACACAGGCACGTCTCGGCCGACTGAACACAACTCAACGCTGCAGTGTGACAGAAGGTGAGTTAGCGTGGCTTGTTTTGACCTCTTAAAAGTGGACGTTTATACAAGAATGCTGCGTTTTTATGAATGAACGATACTGTGAGGCCACAGCGCCTGACTTCAGAGCACAAACCGGCCGCATGTCGGGTCCTGCGGCGCTTTAATTCCCCCCAAAGGGTCGTTGTTCTGTGTGAGCATGTTAGCTGCTGTCAGCTGCTGCTCGCTGCTCTCAGGAGTTCAGCTGGTTGTATTTACAAAGCTGCCTGCAGCCCAGGAAACCTTTATAGGTGCATGGAAGGTAACATGCATGCACGTGGTGTTGGTGCATGTGTGTGAGCTGTCTGTCTGGTTACCTGTCCAGGTGATAGACTGTGACCTCACAATGATGTATAAGACCAGTTCATCATGACTGTCAGGAATCCCTTTAAATGTCCTTTAAGTGTGTAACATGTTTTGGTTTGACAACATCGTAATAAAGAGAAAGTTGGTCCTCACACATTAAAGCTGTAAATCAAAGGCCGGTGTGTGTTTGTGGGTTAATACTGATAAATTAATATAAAGCTGCATTTATCAAGCTGCTGAAAGGTCAAATTTGGATTCAAGTGCAAGATAAAAGCAACCGTCTGATGTCTTTGTCATATCTAAGAGTTGGTTAAGTCTGTTAGTGTCTTAGAGGGCTGCAGAGGAGGCTGATGATATAATCAATAAGTTATCTGAAGCATGTAGAACTCAGAATACCTTGTTTCATTTGACCGATATTACCGATATTGGCCTTTCACACATATATGGAGTTATATCGGTATCGGCGTAAATGTTATCCGATATGCGCTGTATGAAAACTTTATTTTTACAGACCATAATACAGAAAGAGATGCTAAAGGTTATTTAGCTATTTACTTTATTTTGTATTCTTTATTTTGTCAGGGTATAATAATGTCAAATATTCTTTAATAAAGTTATTTGTTTAAGAAAGCAGCCTTCTGAGTATCTTTGCATCGTCGTATCGGTGCAAAATCTACATAGAAAAGGTCTATTTTCAGGCTGTTCACTATATCAGCTACTATATCAGTAATCTGTGAATTTGTCCCCTCGGGCTCAGGTATATGAAGTCATTTATTCGATGTTTTTCTCTCGTGTGGCTCTTCTGCCTCTTTTAGCTGTGGGCGACTTGTTGTTGGTGTCAGGATTTAAAAAAAGAGAACGAACCAGATATCAAATCAATCCTCGTGTCCGACCGGACGTCCCCGCTCTGAACAGACGTGTGATTAATCATGTGATCACGTGAGAACTGCTCTCAAAGGCTTCTCTAGTTGTGTCTTTATATTCAAAGTTTGGTGGTTTGGGTTTGATTCAGTCAATCGACATAAAGTTAATCATAATAATTGATGAATCACTGAGGTCCATTTGGCTTCTCTGTTGTAATGATTTGCTGCTTTTCTGTCTTATATGATCGTAAACTGGATATCTTTGAGTTTTGGACTGTTGGTCGAACAACACGAGACATCTGAAGACATTTTGGATATTTTTCACTATTTTAAATAAAAGTTACACCTGAAAATAACTGAGAAAATGTGTAGAAACGTGTGGAGGTCAAGGACAGAATCTGACCTTTGACCTCTGGGTCAGTTTCAGTTAGAGGTGAACGAGGGGGAGGAAGTGATGTCAGAGGGAGACATGATGACATCACTGTTAAGAGTGGAGATTTGTCTTTGAATGAATTGAAATGAATTTACACATTCTCTGTGTGTGTGTGTGTGTGTGTGTGTGTGTGTGTGTGTGTGTGTACAGTGTGCTCTTTAGCAGTGGATGTGTGAAAGGTCAGAGACACATCCTGTTTGTTGATGTCCTGCTGTCTTTTAGTGTAAAGGTCAGTGGCACTGCTGTGTGTGTGTGTGTGTGTGTGTGTGTGTGTCTATAAGTATTCAGGTACATGCTGATGGGGACCAAAGTGTGTTTTCTGAGTAGTTTTGTGTGTGTTTGTTGGTAAAAACTCAGTTGATAACATTGATGGTCATATTTGCTGTTCCGTGTGTGTGTGTGTGTGTGTGTGTGTGTGTGTGTGTGTGTGTGTGTGTGGGTTGTACATCTATCTTTGTGAGGACCAGTGTGATGCACACCTTCAAAGTGAGGTTATTTGGAAAGTGAGGACTAGGGATGAACCTACCCAAATACTGATTCTGAAACTCAAATATGGCTACGATAGCAATTATTTTCACTGATGATTAATAGGTCGTTAATACGATTAGTCATTTAGTCCATAAAATCTTTTTATCACTGTTTCCCAAATCCTGAGGTGATGTCTTCACGTGTCTTGTTTCGTCTACAATCCAAAGATATTCAGTTTACTGTCACAGAGGATGAAAGAAACCAGAAAATATTCACATTCGAGAAGCTGAAATCAGAGAAATTGGATTATTTTTTTCGAAAGACTATTAATCGATTATCAAAATGGTTGACGATTAATTTAACAGATGACAACTAATCAATTAATCTGATCATCAATTAAGACTCATCATCACAGCTCTAGGCTACAATCCCAATCATTTTCCTTGTTGGTGTATCTGCCCATTATTTTGTAAATTAATCCATTTACAACACTTTCAGATGTTTTATTTTCTTTCAGTTTAATACCACAGAAAAACCAAAAAACAGCAAATATTATCATTAGAGAAGCTGGAATCATCTTTTTTCCTGAAAAAAGCTGAATTAATCAATTATCAAAATACTGTCACGAGACTATCAGCTCCGATGAAGATGGATTGAGTCTAATCAACCCTGCAGATCCCCAAATAAAAACTCCTCATTATTATTTCTCAGACAGAATACAGAATTCTGCTATGTTGCATCCTATCAGGGAGTGGATTACACCAACGAGGGTCCTCACAAGTACAGAAGAAGACGAGCGTGCGAGTGCGTGTGTCCCTGCAGAGCCAGCTGACTGATGGACGGCTCTGCAGGAGCGACAGATCAATAAAGGAGGATTTCCTTCAGTCCCGGCTGACCGGACAAACTCTCTCAGTCTAATCGGAGCTTTCAGTCTGAATCCTGCAGATCAGCAGACGCCGCTGTCAGTGTCACTGTTCACACTGGGCTCCTCCAGGCTTTTCATCCGCTCTCAATCCGGCGTCACTTCTGATTCGTCACCATCAAACGCTCCCTGTGTTCAAACTGAAAGCAGCCGTGTGCTTCGGAGAAGTCTTGAGAGGATTTTTCTCAGTAAAATGAAAAGCTTTTCCCGACAGTTATTGACAGTAAAGGTGTCGGATCTATAAGTATGGCCCGAGCCAATATCCGCTTAACACCAAGTTCCTGTCATGGTTTCTGTGAAGCTTTGCAGCGAGTTAAACACACTTCAAGTAAAGGGTGAAGACGGCAGCTGGCCATTGTAGTTTTCACTGGAAGCAATTGTGAGGCTGTGAAAACGGTAAAGGACCATAATGATAGTGGTACAAATTAATAGTGAATCAGTTGACGGGGTCTAGCGCTGCCTCGATGAGGTGTTTTTGTGTTAGTTCGGAGACAAACCAACATGTTAAAACACCAAAGGAGTCTGGTGGCTGTGAAGAGAGCGATATAACAGGTTTAGTTCCCCGTCAGAAAGGGCCGTCTGACGGCAAAGTAAAGCGGTGAAAATATTCTAAATATAGCGTCCACTTGAACACATATGGATTTCTTTAGGTGTCTAAACTCCATGTTGCTGCTGAGCCCGTCCACATCAGCTGCCTGCTTCTCAGAACTGGGGGCGCCGACCGCCATCTACAGTAGATAACACACTGAAAAATCCAAACTGTCCCTTTTTAAATAAAGGACCCGAACACTTTCTCCACCTCTCAGGATACTAAAGAGTTGGCTGAGCCGGGCCTCATTTCATACGTATAATTTAACACAAAATGTCCTCAAGAGTGTTGAATTCTTCCAGAAGCCAAACATCTTCTGCTTAATTTACCCAGAATTCATTGCAAATAAGTCTGGTGGTGGATAATGAAGAGCAGCTTTGGGCAGCAGATGATATCAGTTAGATTAGATGTTTTTCTTCTTCTTCTGTGCCACCTGTGAGGTTATTAAAGGGGTTTAAAGGGACATTCTGAAGATTTTCAGGGCTTCATGGTGCAGCTGAAATGTTTTATCTGTTGAGAAAGTTCTGTTCACAGCCTCACTGGATGAAGTGAGAACTAGTTCCAGAAACTGCACGCTGTGTCGACGTGAGTTTATTTGATGTGTTTGTCGGTTGTTTCTCACTTTGAATCACCGCTGAGAGCTGCTGATTGAGTTTTCTGTCTCCCTTCTGCCTGATGGATCAAGGCCCCCGACGTCCCTCCCATCGATCGCTTCCTCCCGTGTTCAGACCTGCGGAAGAATCCGTCTGGGACACATCAGCCCATGACCCGAACCTGATCGCCTCCGACCCACCCGTCCGACCCTCCATCCATCCATCCATCTTCAGCTCCGGTCCTCCAGCTCGTCCTCCTCTCCGGATCAACAAACTCTTCTGCCCCGTTCGTTCCACAGACTGAAGTAGGTGTGTGTGTGTGTGTGTGTGTGTTGTGATGTTTCACTGTGTTGAACATCATATAGATCCCTGTTCTGGCCTCTGCATTTTCCTTCTTTTTAAATTCTTGTGTGTACATGTACCTCAGTGGTGTATTTGTACCTCAGTGGTTTGTAAAAACACTGAAAATAGTGAGAAATGGCGTCACGATGAGCCAGAGCCCAAAGTGACACCTTCACAATGCTTGTTGTGTCCAACCAACAGTCCAAAGCTCAACATTATTAAAACACATTCACATGATTCAAATCATTCAAAGGAAAAGCAGCAAATCTTCACATCTGAGAAGCTGCAGCCAGGAAATGATTTTACAGGAAAAATGAGTCCAACCATCATCACAAGAGTTCAGCTTCATGTTCTGTCAGTCCACTCACTGATTAATGACTGATGCTGTCAGCTGGACAAACTGTTGGAGTTTCATTTAGAACCAAACTTCATGTTTTAGAAACTCTTCATGTGTAAAAATCTGAATCTGTAAAGTAACTAAAGCTGTCAGATAAATGTAGAGAAGTAAAAAGTAAAATAGTTACTGTGAGATATGGTGGAGTAAAAAGAGAAAGTACCTCACATCTGTACAGTACTGGAGTAAATGTACTTCCATGCTGATGTCCTCCTAAAGCTCATCCAGAATTGTTGTGTGAAGATATGGGACAGGAAAATATTATATTATGTTACAGCCACATGGAAACCAACTTCCATCTTTGGTTCTTTCATGTCAACAGATATTTTGTGTGATTTTAGACTGTTAATTTTTGTGTTGATACATTCAGTATCAATTTTCTGAGACTCTGCAGTTATGTTAAGTTATTCACTCATTATGTTCATTAAAAAAGCAAAAAAATGAGGCAAAAAGACAAAAGAAAATACCAGAAAATATAACAAAAAGCAGGAGAGACGGGGCACCTTTTAACGAGACCCTGTGGACAAACGAGGACAAAATAGTTATAAGATGATAAAATACCCAAAGTTCTGAATTAAACACTAGTGACAAGCATTTAAAACAAAACTAGTTTTATAATTTTCCAAATGTCATTCCAAACATGAAGTTGCACATCGCCGGTGCACATGCAACAACAGCAGTATTTATCTTTACTAATGAATGAATATTTCATGTCTCTGACCTCCTCTCATGGCATAAAGACACATTTACGATAGTTTCCTGGGAGTTCAGCTTTATTTGGTGTTTAATGTCACACTCTGAGGAAGTTGAAGTCGGAGCCGCAGATGTAAACAAACCCGACCGCCGCTTTAATTGGCAGAAAAATGCAAATAAAGTCAAAGTGAGGCGATGCTTTGATGTGTCGGGGAGAAGCTGGAGAAAGTCCAAATCAAAGGCTGCGGCAACTGGACTGAAGGGAACATCTGTGCTGATGATTCATAATGTTTATGGGGACAAAGTTAGAGCCGTGCAGAGGGTCAGGGACACACACGACTGCAGGAAACACATCCTCAGGATTACAGAGGAGCCAGTGGTTCGCATCAGTTAAACTGAAGGTTGTGATTGTACAGTAGTGAACAAGAAACAAGATTTTGAAAGAGGTAAAGCAGGAAATCATTCATTTATCATGTCATCATTTTGTAGTGTTTTCTAAATGTGTAGTGAGGATTTCTATTGCCAATTTATTAGTTATTCTGTAGACACACTAGCGCCCCCAGGAGGCTGTAATTGACCCTACACCAGGAAACAAAATCATTTGATGTATAATTGAAAGACACCTTTGCTTTTCTCAGGTCTTTACCACCAGTGGGGTAAGATCCAAACAAGGAAAGACGTCAACCATTGTTGTCCTAGCAGCAGCACAGCCTCTCTACAGTCTCTCTTATCCAGCGTCAACAACCAGGCTCCAGCCTGTTGTGTCTAACCCTGAAAACAGAAGATATCTAGCAGACCTTGGTCTACCAGAGGCCAGAGCCAACTCGGCCTCGTCTGGCACACAGAGTGAGACAGTTGAACAGAGACAGACAGCTGACCTGACCTGTGAAGCTCTGTCTTAAGTTACCTTTAACCTACAAGAGGGAAGTTTAACATACAAGAAGGAAAATTCCTTCACACACCTGTAGTCTAAATTAACCCAGCTGCCTATTTAGGAGAGGAGATCAGAGCTTCAGCCTTCATTAGCTTTCATTAATAATGAAGGGGGGCATCCAAGTCCAACTCACTCCCTCTACCTTCGCCTGTAATTACTATCCGCCGCAGATTTCAACCTGGGAGACATCACGTCTGAAGCTCATCACGCCGCTTGCTGCAGCCGCAGACTTGTGTCTGACTGCTGCTTCTCTTTAGAGGTGCAAACAAAGGACAAGTAAACAGATGTTTACTTGCATTCGACGCAACAGCAGGTTTCTGCTTTTAATGTAGGATGAGCTTATAATGACAAACTTCAATTGTGCACTTTAAGTCGCATTATTGCAACAGCTTCTCTGACTACGGCCTCAAAATGAGTTGATTCAAAGCCTCTGTGACAAAAAAACAAACATTAAACTCTTCCCAAAGGCAGGTTTGAATCATTAAGATGGTTTTTATGTCGTTTTCTCATTCAGCTCATGGCAAAATGGCATATAAACAAATTTCCCAAAATATTCCTACAAAAGGTTTTCACAGAATAAAAGTGATCTTTCACACCCTTTGGTTTATTTTAGGTAGAGGGGATTTTGTACTAAGCAGACTTTGGAAGATGATATGTCGAACTCAGACTGCTGGAGCCTCAAGTTAGCTTTCTTTTGCCCAGAATGAGGACTGTGGATTTTGTGATTACCTGTGTATGTTCGTTAACATAAACCTGCAGAAACAGATTGTTTTGTCCACTTGGGGGCAGCAGAAACAAGTTGTAAAGACAATACTCAACTTTTTAAGTTGACATCTTGACCTTTAACAGCAAACAGATGCTTATTTACACATCCAGCAGCTACGGAGCAACATGATCCTTCATGTGGAAGTCCAATATTCTCTCTCTGTTAGCTCCACGTTTGGTCTCCACCACCTCCCGAGGGAAATATCTGCCTGTTCAGCTGGTAAATGCTGCACTATGTCCACCAGCTGCTCTTTAACTGTGACTGAGCAATGTATCTTCTCTCTCTGAAAACGACGCCATGAGAGCCATTAGAGTTAACCAGTAGAACAGTGAAGCCGGACAGATAAATGAGGAGCTGAAACTCTTTGTAAAGGTTTAAGAATTTAATCAAATTACCACACAGCAAACTTTGGTCAAGTTATGTTTCAACACATAAGAGAACAGGGACTAATAGGGGCCCAGGAGGTTATTTCAGCCCAGGGGCCTCCTGGCAGGTTAATCTGACTTTACACTAGACTGCAATCAACTCCACCAATGAGTGTTAAGGTTTGGCTGGAATCAGACCCACCAATTAGAAATAAAGCAATAAAAAAAAAAGCAGCCCAGCAGTGCGTTATGTTTTACTGCCTGATTCTGAATTCATTAGTGCTTAATTTGAATAATAAAGCACTAAAGCCTGACTGGGATTAAATCTGTATATTGGAGCTGAATTTTAAGAGTTACAGCCGAGGTGATTAACTGGCTAATGGCTGCTTTCAGTGGCTTCACATTTGCATTAGTGTACGTTGTGTCTCTTGGCTTCCGTCCTGGTCTTGTTGTGTTAAAGCAGCAGCAGCAGCTTTGGCTCTGCTGTCCAGAGCTGATCAGTCGGCCGTTTCACCACACTGAGTATCTGAGGCTTTACAAGGCAACTCTCTAAGCCAATATTACTGCAGTGAAAAATGCCAAGATGTTAAGGCTGTTTTCAAGATGTGAGGAGAATGTCAGCTGCTAATTTGTGCTTTTTAAAATGCACTATATGGCCAAAAGTATGTGGACACAGAGGTGTCTCTGTTATTTATTGTCCTTACTGTAGCTGTACCTAATAAACTGGTGACTGAGTATCTTTTAGCAGAGATTTACCTTTTTAACTGGAACTAAAGGGTGTGAGCCTGGTATCGCCGGACTAGTTTGCAATGCATCTTAGTAAGAAACCTCTCAGTTAATTTCTGATTTCCAAGGGGTGTTATCAGCGGTGGCAGACAACCAATCAGAGCAACGAAACGCCGTCCTCTCGTACGGCACGTCCTGTCAGAAGTTTGGCAAACACATATTTCTTATCAACATAAAGCTTTAAGTGCAGCTCTTTGTTCTTCTTTTAGAGAAATTGTACCGTCCAGTCTGTTTAATACTGACGCGATAGCCAATTCAACAGAACGTTCCACAGCAGCGGCAGCCATCTTGGTTGTTCACAAAGACGCCTCAACAGCAGATGTATCTGCCAGAGCAAAGAAAACACAAGCTTGTAGATTCTTCTTGTTCCCAGGGTAGGAGGGTGTAGTTCAAACCACCAAAAACAGACCGTACGTACATGGAAATATGTGAACATAAGTGTCCACATACTTTTGGCCACACGTCTTCATGCTCACATACTAGGGGATTAGAATCATCAGATTTCTCAGGTTGATGTTTTGCTATTATGTGAAATATAGATATACATTTAAACAATATAAATTTAGTAGAAAAGTATAATACAAACGAACAATTGAAAAAATTGTGTTTTTAAGCTTCATTTTAAATATACATCAGTAGTGTATCATTCATTTGGAGCTCCTGCCATGTTCTTTAAATTGTAATAAAAACAGATGCTACACACAAATTCACACTGTGATTGTGAAGTAGCTGTAGTTAATAGAAAAAGGCTGATTTACTCTGCAGTCGTTTACATTTGTGCAGTTTGCAGGAGCAGAATTTCCCTGCTGCAGGTTTGTAGTTACTATCGGTTTATTGTCAACATGCAGTGATGTGTTTCATCCCTTAAAGGAAAAAGATTAAAAAGAGGTTGAGTGGAGCAGCGATGAGGAACGTCTTCGGTTAACAGCAAAACCCTTCGACTCAAAATTAGGATTGATCCCTGTAGTTCACCAAACCATCTGCTGCAGACGGGAACAGACACACACTCAACCAGCAGGAGGGTTCTTCATCCAAACTTCATCAGTCTCCTTTAATTCCACATTAGGTTAAACAGCAGAGGAGAGAACTTCTTCTGTTCGTCTCTTTTTTCTCAATCTGCACCGGATCCTCAGCTTGTCGGTCTCGGGTGCTTGTAGAGCACTATCCTCTCCACAGGAAGTGGCTCAATTTATTTATTCCTGCTGCACCTCCACCTCTCGATCTAACAGCACAGGTGAGGCAGGTGTGGGTGGAGGCCAGCACTCCCCCACATTAAAAGAATCAGCAACTTTAACATGAACCGTATTGCAGGTCTTTCTGTAAACCCAGACCACTTTCCCTCCCGTCCTTTCCTTTTCAAAGCATAGGCCGAATGCCGAGCTGCAGCATTGGTTCCTCCCCTGTCAAAGGGAACGCAGAGCGAGGCGGCAGCAGCCGGTCGGACCCAAGCGGCGACCCGGCCTCAGTGCTAACTGTGTTAGCGACGGGGAGTGTTAGCATTTGTTCTGCTGTCAGCAAAGATAAATTAGCTGCTGCGCTAATTGTTGGGATCTGCAGAGGATACAGCAGCAGTTTACAGGCCAACAGGGAGTGTGTGTGTGTGTGTGTGTGTGTGTGTGTGTGTGTGTGTGTGTGTGTGTGTGTGAGAGAGAGAGAGAGAGAGAGAGAGAGAGAGAGAGAGAGAGAGAGAGAGAGAGAGAGAGAGATAACGTAGTCCTTTGCTGTCCAAATATCACCCAGGATGTCAAATTGATTTCTCTGGCGTGTGAGTTTGTGTGCACAGCCTTTCTACTGTGTGTGTGTGTGTGTGTGTGTGTGTCCTCCATCTGTTCTAGAAAGCCCTTCCTGAACCTGCTGAGCCCACCAGACCGAACTCTACATACACACACACACACTATTATGTAACATCCGAAACACTTCCTGGACCCCCGTCACATCCAAATGTTTCCAACATTTGTTGTTGAAAAAGTGAAATGGAAGAAATAGCGACCAAATCCAGCAACATGTTGGTGCGTCTCTCAGTACTGTCTGACTTCCTGTCTGTGGCTCTCAGCTCTCAGATCATTGGTTTTATTCTTATCAAACAAACAGGAGGAAATGGTGCTTTGGTTGGGGACTATTTTCAGCGGGTGGATGAATCCACGTGTGGTGCTGTCGTGAGTGTTTGGGCAGCAGGACGGTGTGTGTGTGTGTGTGTGTGTGCGTGTGCGTGCGTGCGCGTGTGCGTGCGTGCGTGCGACTGAGTCACAATAAACTACAGTGTGTGTGTTCATGGTGATGAAGCAACATGTCACCAGAGCAACAGACTGATGAGTTTTTAATAGTTTCACTGTTGGTTTTTGTCTTTTTCTGGGTTTTATTGCCAAAAAGATAATTATAATATGTAATTTTTCATTAAAAGTAATCTATAGCTATATGAGACTCGTTGTCTCTTAGCTCCTCCGTTTAGTAACATTTGGAAGCTACAGTACAGTGATTTTAAACATTAAAGTACCTGAGTGTTGGTTTTTCCTCATTTTGTCCTTACACTGCAGCATCTAAATCCATGTTTTATGACCTGCGAGGCCTCCGCGGGTCTCTAAAAGTTTCCCCATCTCCATCTGAGCCAGGGAACGGTTGGTAAAAACTGTGAAAATATAACATTCAGCTGCTAATAAGGAGGCAGCAGAGTGTGTCGGCTTCTCTGAGGACCTGACACAAGATTACAGGAAATTATATAACAGCCAGAGATGTGCTCCGCCGCGTCACTCTGCTGCTTTGTTCACATTCACACTTCTCAGGGTTTATGTTTTATAACGGGATCATAATGCATCCTGGATGTAAATATTAACAGTGCGTGTCTGTGTGAAGGATTGTTTGCGAAGTTACATGTTTAAAATGTACTCCAATCTCCCGCACATAAAGTATCATTAAGGTTTACTGCAACTCTGCTCTTATTTTTGTAGTTTTTGTCTGTTTCTATCAGTAATAATAACACTGTAGTCAGCTGAAATTTTCACAAACTCCTAATATTCACATAGAAATGTACATTTTCTTTTGCCGATTTTCTGTTAATTTGACTATTAATGAATCACATGCATGTAATTACACAAACATACATCTATCTGGTTCGTAGCTCTGATCCTGGGCTGTATACTACGTACAGTATGGCAGATGATGTGGATATCTCCTGGAGCGTTTTCGGTCACAGATCTAACCTTTACTGACTCTAACAGAAGAGACCTTTTTGTATTGGAATAAATCATGTTTTTGTCACTTTACAGCCACGAGACGTAATGTTTTCCAAGCTTGCAGGTCAGTGAGAAGATTTTTCAACCATCTTGTGTCGTTATTCAAATCAAACCTTCAGAGCAGATATGTGACTGAAATGTCGGAGATATCCAAGCTTCATACGTAATATATGGTCCTGCTGGATCAGTTCTTCTCTACTTCTTTAGTTGTCTGTGCACTGAGCTGATGATACTCTGAGCAAAAAACAAAGACACACTTGAAAAGTCTCTCTGAGGACAGGATGTAAATATGGGAAGACCAGAGAGTGTGCTGAAAAACCTTTGGCAACTGGAGCTTTAATTATAACAAGAGTAGGGGCTGAAAATCCTACACATGCAGGATTCAAATCCCAGAACAACCATGTTGTATTAGAAACTCGGGGCTTCAGAAAACTTTCCATGTGTAGTTTCTTGTTGAATTCTCTCAGATTTTCACACCTGAGATTCTTTTTTTCCTTCCTGAAACTATTATCTTACCACCTCTCTGAGCCTGAGTGGAGATGTGGATTAGAGCAGAAAGTCCAGATTTTCTTCACCTTTTTGTTTAAAAGTCTGCTGGAGTTGGAGAACAATATATTTCCTTGTGAGCACCGGACAAAGAGACGCGAGGAAGGTAGATTTGCAGAGGGAGATCATACATACATGCAGAGGATATACGAGTCTGTCAGAGCAGACCTACAGGTCAGCCGCTCAGCCTTTCATCCTCTCTCTGCTGCCAATTACTTTACAACACGACTCTCCCCCGAATCTCCGGGCCGACACACCTGCGAGCCGCCGGCTTCGCCCGATTCGTCTTTTCATCTCCAGCGCTTTCTTCTTCCGCAATGACAGCAGTTTCCAGTGAAGAAAAACTTTGTGTGCACGAAAAGTCTTCTCTCTTTATAAGGTATCTGAGTTTTAAAGGCTAACTCTGTCGGCCCGCTTCGCCAAACACCAGTGTGTTCCCCCTGAAACTCACGGGCCTCTTTGTGATAACCTGGAGCCCAGAGTGTCGAACATCTTATCTACAGTATATTTCCCAAATTCTGAAGCAGGTGCATATGAAACAAACTTTTGATTTCATTTGCTGCTTCATGTTGAAGAGAAAATCCGGCTTATGTTGCACCTCATCCTATTTTATCTCAACTATTTTAAGGCAGGAACACTTTGTTCTTGAGCTGAACGAGTCTTTAGACTTTAAACAATGGGCAGAGTGTTACACGGTGAGACAAAGAAGGTGGAAATAGAGCGGGTGTTTAGCAGAAACTGGTTATTAGAGGATATCGTCAAAAACAAACATTTGTGGTTAAAAATGCCTGTGAAACTAAAAAATTAGAGAAAAAAAAAATATTATTTGGATGGAAACGCACCTAATGAAAAATGACAGGGCAATAAATACTTACGTGTTCAGGAAGACCCTTTATGCGTCTCACTTAGTTCGCAATTCATTTCTTGCCCAGTATTATTTTTATTATCGATTGATCTGGAGATTATTTGTGTCAGGAAATAATGAAATTCAGATGTCTTTGACCAACATCATGGCAAGACAGAAATCAGAACGTAAATCTCTTGGATCATGCTGCAAGAATACGATGCCAGCAACATACCCCGAGATATAACATTTTACTATCATGGAAGACTCCTAAGAAAACAAGTAAATATTCACATTTGAGAAGCTGGAACCAGTAAATATTTGGCGTTTTTGCTTGAAAAATCGCTTTAAACTATTCTTTCATAACTCCTTCATCCTTTTTGCCGATTAAATTTCTGTCAATCAGCAAATCGTTTTAACTTTTAACAAAAACTCCGGCTGAAATATTAATTTAACTTCTCTGAAACACGTCTTGTAACATGAAGTTTAACTGTGTAACTTTACTGGTCTTCTTCTGTCTTTCAGCTGCAGGAAATGTTGCATGACCCGCAGAAAAAAAAAACAAGACAACTGGAAGTCATTTGAAAATAGATAATGGATGGCTGGAAAGAAAATAGGGTAAACAGTAATGAAACTATGTTTAAAGAAAGACTGTTTGTGCTTTAGTCTGCACAGTCTGAAGTCTTTTCTCCACATACTGTAATTATTGTGAGAGAACATTATAGAACTTTGTGTTCCACCTTTTTTGGCCTCTTCTATGAAAAAACATGATTATATTTCACAGTGATGGATAACTGGATGAGACTTACAGTATAAAACTCTAGAGTTTAATTTGTGTTTACTGTTAGTTTGTCTTGCAAATCTCAGTGTAAACGGCTCTTTCTATCTCACTCTTATCTTTTCGTTGTCCATCTCCGTCGGTTTCCTCCGGCCCAACGTCAGCTCGGATTGGCTCCAGTTCCCCGCGACCCTCAACGATAAACCAGTGTAACTAATGAATGTATGTAGGGATTGAACTTTGCTTTCATTTGAAAAGACGAATGACTCAAAGTTCGCTTAAACGATTTTCCATCCAAATGTAGTGGGAATTGTATCTGAATTTGGTGAAAATGCTGCTGGTGGCGCTGGTGGCGCCAATTTTCCTACTACTTTATCATTTATTCACTTAGTATGTCGCACCAATTCTATTGGTGTATCACCAATCGATTTGATGAGATGAAAACAGTATAAAATGATACGTGAGGAATAGAGTGGAAATACGAACTCCAGTCACGTGTGAGACGATCTGAACAGTTAAAAGACGTCTCCACGTTATCAGTCCCTCATTTGTTGCATTCATAATCTCACAAATCATTATCATTTTCATATGAACACTTTGTCTATTTTCAGCCACAGCAGATGTTGTAACAGAGCTGAAATGTGTCAGTATTGTTGTCTTGCCAATACTGTGTAATTATCAACAGTGGCGTCCCAGAGGGCCGCGCTGTGAGTGGGTGACAGCTAAACGGGAAGAAATGAGATGTCTGCTTCTTTCAAATCCCCAAACACTGAAAAATATGAATTGCAAAGCTGCAACATTAGCCAAAAAAACTCAAGTGTGTGTGTTTGCGGCATATTTTCAATTTCCAATTTGCACTCTTTCCAACGTCTCTTGAGCATATGTTTACTGTGCTGCCGCCAGGATTCACACTCCTACACACTTCCTCTCTCTCTCTCTCTCTCTCTCTCTCTCACACTCACACACACACACACACACACACACAGCAGTGGTGCTGAACAGGTGTACAGGTCGTCTCTCTGCAGCCAAAAGTCTTCAGCAGTGCTTCGTTAACAGGTGTAACTTTCTATTTATCACATGAGCCTGAAAGTGAAGAGAGTGAAAATAAAATAAACTTTCATACATACACAGAAGCTGCTGACGTGACAATAAAACTGGTTCTGAGTCACTTTGAATTGAGCTGCTGATGGAGCTTCACCTGCTGATCCTTTAACCTTACAACCTTTCATTTCAGTTTGAGTTGGATTTCAGATCCTGCAGGTTTTTCCTTGTAGCATCTGGAAAGGGAAACTTCAGTTTATTGTGCTGAAACTTGTGTTTCCCTAAAGAGACCATGTCTTCATAATCACAGGTGCTCCACAAACCTTTGAAAGATTAAAGAATCCACTGAAAACCATCACGATGCAGTGACTCTGTAACAGGTGGCTGCTGAACTTTGTGATGTGGACAAAAAAATTTTAATGGTCGTCAACATATGTGATTTCAGGCAACGTAATGGGGGGGATCGGTGTGGTCAGAGTAGATAATTAAGGCGGGAAAAAAGGCATAGCCTCGGCTACTATAGAGCTGACAATATGAAAATACGAAAAGCATCGAAGACACAACATCGAGAGCACAAGTAACAGTCGTCCATATGCATCACATCCACAGCTGCAACACCACGTCCATCGAACAATGTTCATTTTCCCTCTTCTCTTCTCAAAGCGTTCTCATTTGTTTTACTATTTTTAAGAAAATGTTTAATAGGGCTGTCAATCGATTACAATTTTAATCTTATTAATTACATGATATGCTGATTAAATTTTGAAATGAATCCCCCATATTAATATTTGCTTGTAAAAGCCCCCAAATAAGGATATTTCAATTAAAAACATGACATTATTGTGGCACATGACTAAAGCATATAATAGGAATATTAAAAGAGGTATTAGAAATCAATGAATTGTTTTATTTACAATCATCTACCACGGCCTAAAATGTGGCCATAACAGTTTTTTAAACTTAAAATTTTGTATCGGACTGCAGCTGATGATTATTTTCATTCTGGATCCATCTGCTGATTATTTTCTCCATTAATCCATTGATCGTTTGCTTTGTAAAAATAGTGTAAATAGTGAGAAATGGCGTCACAATGAGCCAGAGCCCAAAGTGACACCTTCACAATGCTTGTTGTGTCCAACCAACAGTCCAAAGCTCAACATTATTAAAACACATTCACATGATTCAAATCATTCAAAGGAAAAGCAGCAAATCTTCACATCTGAGAAGCTGCAGCCAGGAAATGTTTCGCTGTTTTGCATTAAAAATGACAAAAAAATGATAAATAGCTTTAATCGTCTGTCAATCAACTAATCAATTAATCGACCAATCATTTCAACTCTAATTTGACATCCTTTAGAGTAGTTTAATCTATCACAGAGTGTCATATTTTAGAAACTCTTCATGTGTTTTGTGTGTAAATCTTGGTTTGTAAAGTAAAGCTCATATTATTAAAGTAGTAGAAGTAGAAAACACAACCACAACAGAACTTAATATTTTGCAGCGTCTGCACATCGCTGCTCCTCCCTGAAGCTGCTGCGTGCTGAATCTGACAGACCGGGGGAGAAAAACTGAGCTTTGAGCCGCCGCCGGGTGGTCACCGCAGAGGATGATTGATTCGGATCAGCCCTCGCCGTCCCGCGGGACGACGGCTCGGAGCGATCGATACGCCGCCCGGCCTCCTCGTATTCATGAAGCAGCTCTGCTGCTGCTGCAGAGACAAAACTTCTCTGGTCGTCTCTTTGGACGTCCATGATGACAAAGAGTTTCCTGACGGCCCTGAGCAGACTGTCAAATCATAATGAACGATGAAAAATAAACAGGTATTATACCCAAGAATCAATCAGACGGGGAATAGTTCAGAGGCTGAGGTGCAGGACGGTTTCCCTGTTAAAATAAGTTTCTTTACATGTTGTAATTTTATAGGTGCAGATTGGACAAAATGTAGAGAAATAAATATAAAAAAAACGTTGCAGATGTTTGAATGATTTGAGCTAATTTTGTAATCTTTATAAAACCCTTTCAAAGCTATTTCTATCCATTTTTTAAAGAAAAGTGTCACCACCAAATGTCCCAAAATCCAAGATGACTTCTTCAAAACAATCCAAACCCAGAAGTTCTGGACAGAAAAGAACTGAAGAAACCAGAGAAAACCTGAGATTTTAACATGGCGGATTTTCAAAATAGTCGAGTGATTCGTGCGCGCGTGTGTGTGTGTGTGTGTGTGTGCGCACATGCACATGCACATGTGCAACAATAGTGTGTCTATGGACAGACGTGTGTGAGAATGCTGATGCCTCTCGTGTGTGAGTGTGTGTGTGTGTGTGTGAGTGTGTGTGTGTGTGTGTGTGAGTGTGTGTGTGTGTGAGTGTGAGTGTGTGTGTGTGAGTGTGTGAGTGTGTGAGAGAGTGACACAGTGAAGGGAAACAAATTGGATGTATGAGCAGAGCTGCCGGGTGGCAGAGAGCTGCAGCCTCGGCACTTTTCTCCTCCGACCATAAAATGTCCCTCCTTCTTCATCATGTCAGACACTTTCTCTCCTCTCCTCTCCTTGTCTCCTCTCCTCGCCTCCTTTCCTCTCCTCTATATCTGCAAAAAATATCTCTTCTTTTATTACACTTTTACAGGCTGCCTGTGCAGGTTTGATCTAATGTTGCTTGTCAAAAAGCTGGCTGCCTCCTGGAGCATAACATCCACAGCTGAGGAGGAGGAGGAGGAGGAGGAGGAGGAAGGCCAGTGGTGAAACAACCATTAACATTCTTTACTCAAGTAAAAACTACAACTAGTCCTTCATTCAAAATCCTACTTAAAAGAACAAGATGTAGTTAAAGTATCAACAGTAAAAGTTCTCATTCTGTTCTGAGTTTTAGGACTTTTCTCTTTGATTTTTACTGTGAGCGTCTCAAACACAAGAAAAAAAGCTTCCACTGATTTAATCTTAAACGATGCATTTTACTTTACAAGTTGCATAAATCGATTGATCAGTTTGTCTTCAAAATGCTAGAAAATACTGAAAATGACAGTTACAATTTCCCACAGCTTTGTTTTTTTTCAGCAAACAGTCTAAAACACATCTGAGAAGCTGATTCATGGATGAAAAGAAGCTGTTAAGAAACACTTAAGTACAGTTTTGAGGTACTTTTATTTTACTCAAGTGCAGAACTTGAGTAAATGTACGAGTGAGGAAGGAGAAAGGTTTAAGGAGACAACAGGACCAGAAAAGGGAGGTGTATTTGTGGAGGAATGATGAGCAGTGAGGCAGATTTAGGGAGGGGGACGACACTGGGTTTATGGCTTTATAAAAGGTACCGGGGGGGTGGGGGGGGTTGAGGATGAGGAGGTGCAGGGAGTGAAGATGGATGTGGGGTCGTTCCAGGACACGCTGTTTTAAATAAACGCCACAGTATCAGCCAATCAGTTTGACTACAGCTCCCATAAATCCTGCTGCCGCTCGGCCGCCCTGCGGGCCGACTTATGTGTTTCTGCACACACACACACACACACACACACACACACTGCAACTGTCCTGCTTTATGGCTGCTCACACTACATGTAGTATATCCGGTGTGTCAGGCTGATAACTGGCCTTTCTCTGAAACATCGTTCCTTAGCTGCACCACAGACTTGAGTCAAAGACGCCGGGTGTTTGCAGTTCTGGTGCCGCTGGTTCTGTTTCAGGAAGTTCAGGATGAATTTGAAATTATTTTCCGAATCCCCCATCAGTGTTTGGATCATTTCTTTCCCCTGAGGTTTCACTTCATCTTTATGGAGATCTACAGTGCTGCAGATAGTTAATCCATAAGACTCAACACCCACAGCGCATCAGTTTAAAGTATTTCCCCAGATTCTGGAGCCGTCAGCTCTTCATCGTTGGTGTCTTCGCGCGCTGTTTTAAAGCTTTGAGTTTAGAATATTTAATTTAAAAACGTACTCCATTAAGAAAATAATAAGAATACATTATTTTTAAAATGAAAATGGGGACTTTTGGACCTCAAACACATCAGTAAAAGAGTAAATAAATAAGTGAAGTTGATGAGAGAGGACGATCTGTATGGTGCCCACATGAAGATCGATCCTCATCATCATCATGACCTCACTGATCCTTCAAACGCCAAGATATGCAGGCAGAGAAGAAGACTGATAGTTAATGAACACGGATGTTAATGTGTTCATCACGTTCGTTAGGGTTACTGAACGTAAACATTTTTTGAAGTGAGGTTGTATGAGGTTCTTATCCACAGTCAGTCACGGACGCTGATGTCCTGCTGTAAAGAGAGCGATATAACGGCTTCAGTTCCCCGTCATTACAGCTGCCTGCTTCTCCAAACTGGGGGCGCCGACCGCCATCTACTGTAGGTGACACACTGACTGTGGATATAAAATCTGAAATATCCCTTTAATGTCCTGCTGTTTAGATTGACAGTTGGATGTTAATCCAGGAGATTTTATAACAGGCGACTCTCTGAAGAATCCCTTTATTTTTGTTGCCTGTTCACACTTTAAAACGTTTCATGTGTCACATCCTGAGATTTCTCCTGTTTCAAGGACAGCAAGTGGAAAAGTGTTAATGGAAGCTGTGTTTACTGCTCGGTACATTAATTCATTCATTATGATAACAGGGCGCGAGGGAGGCGGGGGTCGGAAGTTGTGTAACTGTCCGTTTTGGCGAGCGAGCGATGTCGTGAACAGGAAGAGAGGCGTTAGCCACAGGAAGTGGTCACCGTGCCAGAGAGGGACTCCCTCTGATGGGAGGGGGCGAGTGACACTGACACTCCTGCAGAGAGAGAGAGAGAGAGAGAGAGAGAGAGAGAGAGAGAGAGACACCACCTGTTTTCATACACAGTCGTGATCATGGTGGCATGTGTTCTCTATGGGAACCACGACAGCTCCAAAATAGCTTCCTCTTACTGCGTGTGACACTATTTTATTTTTTATTTCATCTTTTAACGCACTGATGCCTTCTTACTTTCTACATGTTGTTTGTGTTTATAAAACTCAACCTCACATGTAATCATCACTTTTACATTTTGGACTTTTTCCAGTGATGAAGATGTTTGAGTCACAGAAACAATCAGCTTTTCTCTAAAGGTTCATCTCCTCCTTGATCCAAACAAAGGTGGCAGCTAGGATTGAGAGCTGCCTATTTAACCGGCTGCCATCTTGGTTTGGTATCAAGGGATGAAATATAGCTCCTTGTGAAACATCTGTGTAATGTACTTAAAACCAGAAGGAATACTTCTGTTACTTACTTATATTACTGTGGCTGGAACATAATCATCAAATAATCTCAAATGTAAAAACAGTGAAAAAATGAAAAAGGATCCTTAGCTACAGTTCACCTCGAAGAACCAGGGTTTACGTTTAGTATCTGGTGCCAAAACGAAGTCCTGCTCTTATGGTGGTGGCTCTGATGACCCAGGAACTGTTGGGCTGAAGATGGCTGATTGGTCAAACACAAACCTCAGGGCTGCTTCAGGTTTCATTTAGCACGGTAATGTAGAAACAACGCTGACACTCTCTGTCTGGCTCATCGTGACGCAATTTCTCACTATTTTCATTGTTTGTACAAAGCAAACGATCAATGGATCAATGGAGAAAATAATCAGCAGATGGATCCAGAATGAAAATAATCATCAGCTGCAGTCCGATACAAAACAGTTCAAAATGAGCTCCAACAGTAAAATCCTGCTTTTCCATGAATGATGAGGAATAATAATCTAATGATAGAATATATAATAGTACAACAGGCACAGGGACATTTTACTGTGGAAATACTTTAACTACATGTTACTGATTATACTCACAGACTTTTACTGAGGAACAGTTTCACTGCAGGACTTTTACTGTAACACAGTATTTACACTGTGTATCAGTACTTTTACTGCAGTAAAGGACCTGAATACTTCCTCCACCTCTGAAATTATGTCATTTTGATGTCATTTGTCATTTTTTCCCATCTCTGTTCCCATTTATCTAAAACTCTGTTACTGCAGCCATATACAGTATCTCCCTGTATAGGCCTCTCCCCGTCTCTTCCTCCCTCTCTCTCTCTGCAGTGTGTAATTTATCACTTCTTTCTATCAGCGTGTCAGTTTTTAGAGGCTGAATGAATCCCTCTGCACTGAAACTGCCTGTGTGTGTGTGTGTGTGTGTGTGTGTGTGTGTGTGTGGGCTTTACGTCTTTGTGTAGCATGTGCATCATGTCACTCGCCTGGTGTTGAAGTTAACGTCTGAGTGACATCTATTTCATCGGCGCACCTGCGTGTGTGCGTGCTGTGCGAAACCGTAACCTTGGCAACCACTGTGTTCGTCGGCGGCGTCGTATTTCCTGCAGTCTGCCGTTTTCTCCACTTTTGTGTCACATCCAGACAGTAACAGCGCTGCGGCTCAGAGCTTTGTTTCATGCTCAGACACATCTCTAAGTTTATTTCTCCATCTTTTTGACGTGCGGTGGGTTTTTTTCTTCTTTTTTTTTGGACGGCGGGCTGCAGCTCGTCCTTGGCGGCGTCTCTGATGCCACCTTTAGTCAGTCGGCGGCGTCAGAAGTCACATCACAGCTTCACTGTTGGCTGCTGCCATGCTGGTTAGTCAGAACAACTTCTTGGCAACAAAACAAGGGGTTTTCTCAGCAACTTTCACACATGATGAATCATGTTTCACTTCCTCCAGAGCTGCTGACATCGGTGCACATTTTATCTCCGTCTCTGCTGCACAATAATCTGTCATGTTCTTCATACCTGATGCCTCTTATCTGTTCTGTATTATTATGACTCAAGACAAATGTGGTTGATGGAGATGGTTTGAAGGTGATCGGTTGTGATAGAAAATTAACAAAAGGAAAGATTTATATGAGCAAAATTTTGAGCGGACGCCAACGTAAACCTCACATTTTCTAATGAAAGAATCGTGAGAAGGATCTGTACTGAGCCAGGAGGTTTAACAGATAATAATTAACCTGAACTTGAATGTTTCTGAAGAGATTTGAGTGTATTTGCTGCTTGTCGAGCGTACACATTATCGTGTACGCTTAAATTAACTGTGGCCGGCAAGTTTTCCACTCAACATTTAGATCATTTTGACATAATTTAATTTAAAGAATGTCATTCAATGTTCGCTATACATTTTTTACACAAAACATTACATATATGGTAAATTCATTGTAGAAGTTGGATTTTTTTGTGCATAACATGACGTAAGAACGTTCTTGTCTGCTGATGTCTGACAATATCTTCTTCTACTCCATCTCGCTTTACAGTTTTCGTAATATTTGGCCACGTTTCCATTCAAATGTATCACAAAGTTTAACCGGATTTTGAGAAAATCTGCAAAAGAAAATGCAAACGGACACTTGTTTTCATCCACCTACAGAATGTGATTATCAGGAGTTGGTTCAGTGAGATCAGCAGCAGGTGGCGCCAATTCTCCAGTCGGAAAAACAATTAAACCATCACTAAAGAAGAAGGCTTAGCAAGATGAATTAAAAGAGCGCCAGTAGAACCTCAAATGGTGAAAACAATGTAGAAAACATGAGTTCAAAACATTAGTTTCATGTATTAATGTGAGGAAGGTTACAGTCTCTTCATCGCTCCACTCCACTGAAAGTGCTCTCGTCACTGTCGCTGTGGGGAAAGTCTGAACCCTCTGGAGGACTAAACTCGGCAGCGTCGGGCCTCCTGTGGTCCCAGCTGTGTCATCACACGTTAACAGCAGATACGAGCCAAGACGTGAAAGAGTTTCACGGATAAACAGCCGAACTGCTGCGACTCCCCCACAGGACTCATTAAAGTTTGAGCCAATCTAATATTTTAGTTTACTAAAGTTCACGACTCCGTGTTTTAAAAAATCCATTTGATCTTATCCTGTTCAAAAACCTCCCTGGTTTCCTTCGATTCCGCTTTCCTTTTCCGGCTCTGCTCCCAGATCTGATGGCTTTGGGGTCACAGACAGGTCTGTGTGACCTCTGACCTTTTTAAAATGCCTCAAATGGAATTTGAAATAAGAAATTATTCTACATATATACACACACATATATACACACACACACACACACACAGCTTTAAAAAACATCACTACTATATATATATATATATATAGTAGTGTTAAAAACTGTTGTTAAAACTGTGAGAGATGAACAGACTTTAAACACACAAAATACAGTTAAAACCAAAATAAAGTGACAACAAAAGACAAACCAGCACAGAGAAGTGAACCTATGTACTATAAACATCAGATTAGTACAGAATCACATCAACGTGTTACTGTTAAAACCTGACAAACTCAGGGTCTCTTCAAACATCCAAGTGATAAAGACTCGTGTTTCTTTCTTTGGTTCAGTGTAAAAGTTCATGTGCAAAATCAACATTTGCTGGCATACAATGAGAAGTCTGAGAAGTCGGTAAAACTCAATAAATTTGTTTTCGATCCATTTTTTTTATGATTCTGATTAGAGCTTTTTTAAAATCTTTTTTTATTGTGTAATTGTTCAGCAGCATTTCTGACAATTAATTATGTGTTAACAAACAAACAAATCCTCCAGATTAAACAACAAAATGTTGTTTGTCCATGACCTCTAGAGCGACAAATACAAGCATTTTCTGATCTGACGGCAGCACCTGGTTTGGTTTCAGACTCGGCTGCTGTTATTGGCTGTTGGCGACATAATCATCTGAATGTTGCTGCTGCGACGGCAAAGACAACCAAATATCTGTTGGACACATGTTTCATTTCCTGCCTGAAAAAGGACTCTAAACCAACATGAATCCAGATTATCATTAACATGTCGGCGTTCTCTGTTATTGCCCTCCAGCTCTCTGCAGTTTTTTACATTCACTGTGCGGGTATTTACTGTACATGTTGTCCGCGTGCGGAGGCGTCCATATGTGCATGTGTGGTGGTGTTTTAGAGCCATGGGAACGGACATATGGTGATGATCACGTGTAAGGAAGAAGGTCAGTCCCAGAGAGATGAAAAAGGAGGCGACCAAGGGGAGATATTTCAGCCACTTTTTTTCAGTGACATTCGAGCTCAGAACAGTAAATGAAGCAAAAGAAGCAGATTTTAGTCTTTTAAAGTCTTTTAAAATAGTCTGAACCCTCACCGAGCTGCACATCGCAGCAGGATCACGTACATCCACGGCGGGTCGAGCCATATATTGTCTGGAAATGTCACATGACCTTTTGTCATCATGGAAGATGAAGGACTTCTTCACTTTTTCCAGACCGTCAGACATTTCTCAGGTCCGCAGAGAGTCTGACATTGCAGCATGAGGGCTGCACGGAAAGTACCAATTATTGTCATCACAGTTATTAATCGTGACTGTGACAGTGTTCGAGTGGAGCTACAACAACAATTGTTAACATTTTGATAAATTATCAGGCAGCTCAACTAACAAAAGCAAGAAAAACAAAAAGGACAAACCTTTTATCGGACAAAACAAGACATCTGAAGACGTAAACTTGAGCTCTAGAAACTTCTTTCAGATATTTTAACTGCTTTCTGGCATTTCATGGATTAAATTATTAATCTAAAAACAACAGAAATACTCCTTTTGTGCATCTTGACATATGAAATACAGTCATGAAATATTTATTCACAGGCCTTTGTCTTTGCTTGGCAATTGAAAAGTTGTGAAAGTGAAAACTGGAGAATATTTGGAAATATGGAGTTTCATACTAAAAGTCATTGATATTAAATAGAAAAATAACTATATGCGATTGAATTATGTTGCATAATGTTGGTCAGTTTGTCACTTGTCCAATGCAAAATATGTTAAACAATGATTGGCTTCCTTTCCGTTAAATCTGCTGTGGATATTCATGATCCCCAGAGAATGAATCTTAATGGTTTTGGTGATTCCCGTGACAAAATGTCCACTTTTTCAATCTAAATATCTAATTTGATCTAATTCCAGACTGTGAAATGTAACCACACACATTTAAAACATAACAATGTACAAGACTGTTTTTTTCCTTGATGTAAAGCTGGCCAGGCGACATTATATTACCAACAAATTCACACAATGAATACACAAAATCACTCAAATATCCAACAAACACACTGGCGGCCAGCAGCAGTCACTATCATTAAGGGTGTGAAATAGCCTCTTCTCTTTTTCCCTCATGGTTAATATTTTACCTTCTATAAAAGTGTGTTCGTATTAATTTGGCGTGGGTGGTCTTTGCCTCAGGCGTGGTCCGCCTCCGCCTTAAAACACTGCAGGAAACCCTGCAAACACGTCTGTGCTCTGCAGAGGACTTGTGTCTGTTTTGGTCTTTACATGACCTTTCCTTTAGCTCCAACAAATAAGACAAATATGAGCCGCCGTGACCTTTACTGAACATATTAATGCTTTTCAGAGGAAGATTTTCACAGTTTTTATTCTGCAAAAAAATCTTCAGTTAGTTGTTCATGCCATATTTGTTATTGTTGTGTGTAATGACTATTGTTCCCTGTAGGGGTCACTATTTGTGCCTTTACGGCTGTGTCATCTTAAAATGAGCCTCTATGTACTTTACTTTTATGTTCCTTTTAAGTTCAAAATGACCTTCAGATGTCCCTTTACCCAAGAAGCTGTTATGAATTGTGTATTGTTTGTTTGTGTGTGTGTGTGTGTGTGAGACCTCAGTATTGCCCTGTCCAGTATAATATGACACCAGCAGCAGAGGTAAGAGCTTCATGGATTTTGGAACAATAATCCATTTTGCTGCAATGCCACTGCAATGCAACACCCTTTGTCTTGTTCAGGGATGCTCCCCGAGTGTGTGTGTGTGTGTGTGTGTGTGTGTGTGTGTGTGTGTGTGTGTGTGCGTGTGTGTGCGTGCGTGTGTGCGTGGATGGACAAATATTTGAGGGCGACAGATAAAAGGGCGATTGTCTGGTCTCCTGTCAGAGGTTGAATGATGGAAAGAAGGGAAAGGTTACAGAGAAACAGAAACAGCTGAGTCTGCTCACTTTGTCTCATTTTAACCTTTGCTATTTTTGATGTTGGCCCATTACTGCAATTATAAACTAATTATCACAGTGTGTGTGAGTGTGTGAGTGTTTGCAGCTCTAGCTCTCAGCCCGTCTTACCTCCACTGAGAAGCTGTTTTTATTTGTTGTTTAAGACCGGATCTGATTCACGTCCTTTGAGTGATCGGCGAGCACCTAAACCAGTCAGAGACCAAAGCTGCTCTGTTAGAGACTGGCTGGTGGAGGAAGCTGCCAAAGAGCCAGGTCTTTTTCTCACTAAAAGGAGAGTTAATATTGGACTTCTGCTGCAACTGTTTGCCAACACTTTCGCCACAACAACTTCATAACGTGATAATAAGAAGTTTGCTTCCAAAGTGTCTTTTTTTTTTTTTTTTTTTTTTCTTTTTAAATAACCACAAAAATATTTTGCAAATCTAGGTGCTCTGTCAGCAGGTTCAAACCCTCCACGTCGGATCATATAACAGCATCTGAAACCTGGCCTTACGTAAGGGAGCTCCCTCTTCCCGGCCATGTCCTCCGGTTTTTCCTGGGGAATCCCAAGGCGTTCCCAGGCCTGATGGGATATATAATCCCTCCTCTGTGTTCTGGCTCCGTCCCAAGATTTTCCCCCATATCCAGAACACCTCCATCCAGGAGTAATGGTTCTACTTCGACCTCCTTCTACGTGTCTGAACTCAGACACCCTGCACAGGAAGCTCATTCTGGCCCTGAGTTTTTCGGCCTTATGTGAGGGTTCAAACATGAATTGACTGGAATCCAGAGTATCTTGTTTTCAGACCTTCAAAATATAAATGTTATAAAAGCAGAAATGTAACTTGTATATTGTATATTTCCAGCTCGATGGGCCGATCATCATGAGGCTCTGCAACGCCTCCCTTTCCTTGCTCCTCCCCCTCCTGCAGTCCCGGCCCCTCCCTCCGCTCCATCGCCGCTGTCTGTCAACCCTCTTAGCCAATGGCAGCACAGCATCATGCAGACGCCTCAGCACAGACGGACCCGCCCCTCAGCCTGTGATTGGTCAGGACTCGGTGCAGGTGTTGGGCCACTCCTACCCTCGTGACGACTACACCAACGTCACGCCGAAGCTCTTGGCGAAGGTCGGCCGCAACCTCCACAACACATCCCATCATCCTCTCTGGCTGATCAAGGAGCGAATCAAAGCTCACTTCTACAGGTATGCATCGAGTAAAGGTGAAGTCCACTATTAAAGAAACATTTGTTCCTCTTACTCCGCCTGCTTTGCCACCTTCTTCCTGCGTTTCCCAGAGTGCTAGGCGGAGAAAATGGTAGTTGGTCATTTTAATCAATTGGCTGTAATTCACCAAAGGTAACAGAGGTCACATTGGTTCTGGAAACTTGTATTTGTAAATGTGTTTGAACAATAGCAGCGGGGCCTAAAGATAAAACCGATTTGCATTATTTGGCTGTAGATATTCGTTGTACCAAGACGATCAGACTTAATGATTTTAGTGACTCGCTGACCTTCCCTCTAATGTTACTAGCCGTGTTTCCATCGATGTATTTTTATGCACATTTTGAAGTATTGCATTAGAAAAGGTTGATGGAAACTTTTTTACGCTCACCTGAGGTGGTTTTTGCCTTTTTTGAAAAAGAGTTAATGCACAAAACAGCCGATGGAAAGACGTTTGTCGAGCAAGTTCTGACGTAGTGAACGTTTAACTTGCATGACTGATCAGCTGTTTCTGCTGTCGGCGTCTTCCCGGTTATTCCCATAAAAGTCTCTTCATCGCTCCACACAGATCTGATGTAACCTTCCTCACATTAACACATTAACAGAAACAGAAATGTCTGATTACCATCAAGTTTTTTACGTTGTTTTTTACCATTTGAGTTTTGACGGGGGCTCTTTTTATGACGTCATCTTGTTGCGGTAGTTTTCTGACTGAAGGACTGGCGTCACTTTCTGCTTATCTCCATGAACCGACTCCTAACAATCGCACAACGGTGGTGGATAGAAACAAGCGTTCATTCGTATTTTTCTTTTGCTGATTTTCACGACATTCTGTTAAGATTTGCAGTTTTGGATGGAAACGCGTTAAATGTCGAGTCAAAATTCCCCCTTCAACTATGTTTGTTTTTGAAAAGGCATCTTTATTCAAAGTTCCCTGGGGATATTTGTGGTCCCCAGAGGAAGATTCCCAGTGTTTTTATTGGCTTCCTGAACCTCCTCTACTGTAATCATCAGGTAAACATTTCTACTTGTCCTGATCCCAGTCCTGCGGTCTTTTTCCTCAATCTTTTATTGATTAACTGAGTCAGATTTGGACAAATGTTCATTGAAATAAAGTGTGTGTCACATCTTGTAATTTCCGGTTGACGTTCACGTTGATATGTGTACTCAGTCAAACACCAGGACAAAGACGTTTAATCCTGCGCATGTGACACAATCGTTTCATTTATAATAGTTTAACAGATATAATAATTTATTTTTAGCCATGCTATAATAACTCTGTGGAAGACAGTGTCGGTCGTTCCACCACTTCTCTCCAGACTAAATTATTTCTCAACTACTGAATGGATTGCTTTGAAATTTATTACAGACATTGGTGGTTCTCAGTGATTGATGCTAATGACTTTGACCACCTGAAGGTGAACATTTCACTTTGTCCAATACTTTAACGTTCTAATCAGCCTCAGCTACTTCGTGTTTTTTGCTGAACTAGGATGGTGAACAAAGTGAACATGTAGATGCTTCAGTTACAGCTCACTGCAGGGCTGACGCCGTTAAACCAGACAAAGTAAAAATGTTCTGTTGTGAATAAATATATGCCTTTTCTATCTGAATCTTCACACTTCAGGTGTGAGTGTTGACACGACCCGCTGTCCTCTGTTTTCACGCGTGCACACTGTCCAACGCGTCTCAACATGTGCTCGTCCTCCACATCCAAATAAAAGCAGTTCATCCTTTAAACCAGCGTCATCAGCTGCTGTTGTCTGTCTGCGTGTCGAATATATTTCTGTGCTCTTTCTTTATTTTCGGAGCACAAACTGCTGACCGACTCCCTCCGCAGGCTCAGCGTGTCTTCGGGGACTGTCGGGTGTAAAAGTTTGCTGCACTGCACAAGCAGCAGTGAAATATCGTTAAGCTGCTGGTTATATTCCTCACTATTAAAAAACCAACACACACGGCAGCAGCGCATTAATGCTGCATTAATAAGTCATTAAGAAGTCACTGAGTGTGTTGTCTGACAGTGGTTTATGACTCTGCCATTTCACAGGTCGTGAACTTTGCTCTTTAGAAAAGCCTGTGTGCTCTGATAGCAGCAGGACAGCAGACTCTGAATATTACCCAGCAGCCCTCAGGTGTCCTCACATAGATGAAAACTTGATCAACAGCTACTGATTTTCTTCCTATCTCTCTCTCTCTGTTGTGTTTCAGTAGCTTATTTTGTTTCTTTTGAGATTGGTTTTAATTAAACTGACAACATGAATAAAATACTTCTTTCAAGAGTAAAAGTAGTAACTCTGTAGTTTGGCAGGGATATTATGTAAATGTGTATATGTTGGTGTTCTGCCCAGTAAACATGATTTTGGTATATAAAAAAAATTACATATTTAAGTTAAATTTCCCTTAATTGTCTTTAAGGTTCCTTATACATAAAACTGTTCTTTCAACAACATTTTAATGACTACATGACATTGAAATACAGTTATTCAAATGGTGTTGAAACAATAGTTAACCCTTTTCAACCAAGCATTGCAAAAGTTATTTTTATTTTTTTTTAATTAACTATGTACTGGGCAGTTTAGTTAGTGTTGTTTGCTGGAGTAGTAAACGAATGGTTTCATACATAGGAGGTCTGTGGATGGGACTGATTCTTTTCCAGGTATTAGTCGGACCCCTAGCTCTTTCCCAAGACTCAAGCTGACTCCTATTAGTATTACTAACAAATCTCCCTCCATATTGGCATAGGTCTGCGCTCTCCAAGTGCCCTTCTGGTTTGATCTTTTACAATGTGTTGTATTTTAGAAACGCATGTGTTTTTTAATGTAAACTGTTCATCTGAAAAGCTAAATGTAGTGGAGTAAAAGTATAATGAAGCCTAAAGTCATAAAGTGCCTTCCTCTTATTGATATTTATATATTTTTATTTCTATCTTATTGATTATATCCAGGCTGTAGATTCTCTGTTTGTTTGTTGTTGGATGTTTGTTTCCAACACCTCCACATCCGCTGCAGCTCTGCTGGTCCATCAGCTCTAATAACTCCCTCCGACCCTCCACAGTGCCTACGTCGGTCGCTGGGGGAACCCGCTCTTCTCTGTCCACGATAACCTGAGCCCCGTGGTCACCGTGGAGCAAAACTTTGACAGGTCAGCAGCTTCACCGTCGATCCATTGATTATTCTCACGTTTCTTGAGATTCAAAACTTCCTCAGAACAAACTGAACTGAGAAAATACAGCAAAACAACTTTCACTGAGTGTTTAAGAATTATTGCAGCGATGGTGAAGTGACTCTTCATATGATTTGATCAACAGCTTGCTGATCCCACCCGACCACCCCAGCAGGAAACGAGGAGATAACTACTACCTGAACAGGTGAGTGACCCTGCTCACCACCCATAATGCATCTGGAGTACAGAAGTATTCTCAGCTTCATGTAGTTAAAGTATCAGCAGTAAAGTACAGAAGTATTCTCAGCTTCATGTAGTTAAAGTATCAGCAGTAAGGTTGTGGTTGTGCAGTAACTGATATCTGGTTCTGTCACATTATCAGACTGTTGATCCTGAAGCATCAGTGTTAGAGCAGCATGTTCCTGTTGGAGCTGCTGCAGGTGGAGACAGTCTCAACTACTTTATATACAGGCAGCTGCTTCAGGCCAGGGGTCCCAACCTAGGGGTCGGGGCCCTCCAGAGGGTCACCGGATAAATGGGAGGGGTCGAGAGATGATTGATGGGAGAGAAGAAGAAACACAGTTGTGATACACAAACCTGTTTTCTGATGTTTTCTCTCATCTTTGCTGTTATTTGTGAAATATTAGATACATTTACTTTTGGGCCTCAAACAGT
>CM062210.1:1340000-1442500 GCA_031216445.1 Lateolabrax maculatus
CAGGAGGAGGAAGGAAAGGACAGAAGAATATAGGGAACATACAAGGAATGAGGGAATAGAGGATGGAAGGAGGAGAGGGGTAGGAGAGAGGAGAAGGATGGGGGTGAGGTGATTTAAGGAGGGTGGTCGGGAGGAGGAAGAAGGAGAGAGGAGTGAAGGAAAGAAAGGAGGATGATGAGGAAGAGTGAAAGGAGGCGGAGGGACGAAGGGGGGGAGGTAAAGAAGGAGAAATGGAGGGAGTGATGGATGGATGGAGACGACAAAATGAGGTTTTAATAGAGACGGGGGGGGGGGGGGGGCTGTTTCTTCTTCTCTGCTTCTTTATTCATCAGGTCCTCTGGAGACGGAGTCCCTCCACACACACACACACACACACACACAGAGACACAGACACACACACACACACACACACACACAGAGACACACACACAGACACACACACACACACACAGAGACACACACAGAGAGAAACACACAGACACACAGAGACACACACACACACACACAGAGAGACACACACACACACAGAGACACACACACACACACAGACAACACACACACACACAGAGAGACACACACACACACACAGACAACACACACACACACAGAGACACACACAGAGACACACACACACACAGAGACACACAGACATAGACACACACACTGAACCTGGAACACAGAGGTGTGTGTGCTTGTGTGCATTTTTGTGTGTGTTTATGAAGTCTGACTGACCTTGTGTGTGTGTGTGTGTATCCTGATAGTGTGTATTTGTGTATTTGTGTGTCTGACCTTGTTTGCAGGTTGTTGTTTTTTTTGCATTAAAAATATGTATTTATGTTTGTGTGTGTTTGTTTTGCTTTTGAAGTCTGTGTGTGTGTGTGTGTGTGTGTGTGTGTGTGTGTGTGTGTGTCTGGATTCTTACAGCATGTATTTGTGTGTGTGTGTATTTTTCAGAATGTTTGTGTGTTTATGTCTGACTGTGTGTGTTTGACACTGTGTGTACATTTATGTGTGTATATTTCTCCTATATTATTGTTTATATATATATTAGTGTGTGTTAAAGTGTGTACTTCTGTTTTTGTACTTTTATTTGTGCGTCAAATCCATCCATTTGGTCGTCTGCTTGGGTGCCCGTGTGTGTGTGCTGTGTGTTTGAGTGTGTTTGAGTGTGTGTGTTTGTGCGTGTGTGCGTGTGCGTGTGTGTGTGTGTGTGTGTGTCCCAGGGGTTTTCCCTCCAGTGTCGGCGGGCAGCATATGGGACTTTGGCGCTAATGACCACACCTCCTCGCCAAAACCTGATTTACACACACTCCCCCCCCCCCCCGCAGGACAGGACTGTGTGTGTGTGTGTGTGTGTGTGTGTGTTGAAGGTGGAAGCTGAAATCTGATTAAAGTCGTGTTGGCGACAATTAACAGCCTCTCAGACCCGCCGCCCCGGGCCCTGTGGGACCCTGAGTGAGTGAGTGAGTGTGTGTGTGTGTGTGTGTGTGTGTGGGGGGGGGGGGCATGGTTCAGGTGGCAGCTCTCGGCCTTAATCCCCCCCCCCCCCCCGAATAAATCATGTGACCCTTCCCATTCTTCCTTTCATCCCTCCATACATTCATCTCCCATTAAAGCTCGTCTGTCACCACCGCGGCCCCTTCATCCCTCCTTCCTCCTCCTCTTTTCTTCTGGTGAGTCTGCAGTTTAATCCCCCCCCCAGGTTCCTCCCCTCCGGCTGTCTGAGGATGGAGGGATGGAGAAATGAAGAGGGGGAGCAAAGGAGGAGAAGATGGATAATCAGAAGTGTGGCGACCCCTCTCCTCCATTGTGTTTCCAAGCTTGTAAAGACCCGCCTCCTCCTGACCTCTGACCCCTCTGTGTTGATTGACAGCTCCCTCCATCCCTCCATCCCTCCATTCTCCAAAAGCATCCCTCTGTCCTTATTCATGTACAGAATCCTTTTCTTTTTTTAACCATGGTTTCCTTCCTTTCACCCTTTCTTCTTCTTCTCCTTCCATCCCTTACTTTCTTCTTCCATCATCACTCCATCTGTTCATAATTTCTCTTTTCTTCCTCTGTTGTCCCTCCGTCCTTCCTTCCATCACTCTATCCTGTCAACCTTCGCCCTTAAGTCTCATCCTCCATTTTTCTTCCTCTCCTTGTTTCATCCCTCTGTTCTTTGGTCTTTACCTGTTTTCCTTTCTCCTTCCTTTTATCACTCCATCTTTTCCTTCCTCCTTCTGTCATCCACCTATCCAGCCTTTTTCCTTCTCTTTTATCCTTGCATGCATCTCTCCATCCCGTTCTCCTCCTCATCATCATCATCCTCCCTTCCCTCCGTATCTATCTATCTATGTATCTATCTATCTATCAATCACCCCTTTCTCCATGTAAGGATAATAACTGGTGGACAGCTGGTGCACCCCCCCCCCCCCCCCCTCTCTCTCTCTCTATCTTTCTCTCTCTTTCTCTCTCTCTCTCTCTCTCTCTCTCTCTCTCTCTCTCTCTCTCTCTCTCTCTCTCTCTCTCTCTCTCTCACACACACAATAAAACAGCTGAACAATAATAGATATAATTCAATAAAAATAAATAACACACACAAACATAAACAACAACAATAAGAAGGAATAAAACACACAACAGCTCCCTCCTGCCTTTCCCTATCAGCACACACACACACACACACACGCACACACACGCACACACACAGCTGTCTACCCCGGCTGGTGTGTGTGTGTGTGTGTGTGTGTGTGTGTGTGTGTGTGTGTGTGTGTGTCTCTGGGGTTTGCGAAGGGCAGAACAAACATTTGTTTGTGCAGCGATCCATCTCAGCCCGGCCTGCCTCCTCCATAACAAACAGACCTGTGGGGGGAGGACGGGGGGAGGACGGGGGGGAGGACGGGGGGAAGGGGAGACTCAGAGATTCAGTCCACCTGACTCAGGTAAAAGATGACGGGCAGCTACCTGTGAACGTTTGTGTGAAGTGTAATTAGTCTCATATTAAGCTCTCTTATATGAGGTATCTTCAGTTGAGAGTCCGGCTGTTGTAAAGGTGTGTTCACAGTCCGGTCTTCACCTGAACACTTAGACTGTCGCTGCAGTTCATGCTACATCAAAAACAGGAAGAAACGGATCATCACAAGTTGATTTCATTTAAAAAACACAACTTCCTCCTGTGGCATGTGTAGCTTTTTAGAACCGGGTTTGATTCAACACATTTAAACAAATAGCACTAAAACTGTTGTAAATAGCAATTTTTTCAAAGAACAGACAGCAGTAACGTGGTAGGTGGCGTCTTTGGCAACTTATCTGAGAAGAAAATCCCTGAATTCCTATGTGGAAAAGTGACCTTGCTGACACTCACTTTAATAACTAATTTAAAATGATCGTGGGATGTGTTCAGTTGATTTACTGGTGGAAAAGTGAAGTAACCGAAGGCGAAAGGACGCTCTGGCTCGTAGGTTCTTGAACATGTTTAAATAACTAAAGTTATCTCGGCAGCTTTGAGTAGTTGGCTTTAGTTCACATTATCATGCTAGCTTTAAGTGTTTAGTCGTAGCTGGTTAACTTTAGTAATAACCAGCGTAACTTTGAATGGTTGGGTTAGTTTCTTTAGTTTAATTGATATTATTAGAGTTTAAACTGTTAAATTTAGGTGCTCTCAGTGTCTTGTTGTAGAGTTAATTGATCGCCTATTTTAACTGAGTTTGTGCTGCAGGCGGTGATACGATACTGTATCTAAACATGTTTAACAAAGAAGGCAGAGATGGACAGAGAAGGGACTAAACTGACTGAAGTTTAATCACAAAGACTGTGTTTGGAGACAGGAAGAGCAGCCCTGTGGTGTTATCAAGTGTCCGCCTGATGTTTAATACACATTTTAAAGCGTGTTTTTATCATCAGTATCAGTATTTTCTGGCTGAGCAGTCCTCATTCTGACTGTTAAATATTGAAGCAGTGTCAGTGAGCTGCTGCTGCTGCTGCTAAAAATACTCTGCAGATAAAAATAGATCACGTTTCATGTTGAAGGTCTTGATTTAATTCGGAATGAAACGTCTCAGCTGCTCAGCGTCTGTTGTCCTTTGAGTCAGGACGGCTTTAATCGACCAGGACACATGTGGAGTCTGTCTGTGGCAAATTAACCAGGATGTTTCTGAATGTAGTGCTAGTGTCAGCTCATGAACTGTGGTCCTTTGACTCCATCTGTTAATTAGTTTGACAGAAAGAAACAACAATACACTTCACGTTGTTCAATAAACACACATTTAGATGTTGTAATTACCTGAATGTTATATAACTTTTTTAGTTAGAGCCTGACTGATATCAGATTTTTGAGACACATTTTTAGGGGGAAGAAATTCACAGATTACAGATATGGTGAATATTTGAGTTGGAATAAAAATAAACCTTTTCAATGTGGATTGTTCACCGATATGATGGTGCAATGGTGCTCAGAAGGCTGCTTTCTTAAACAAATAACTTTATTAAAGAATATTTAACATTATTATACATTTTCAGCCAATTCTAGAAATTATGTAACTCTGGCTGTCACGTAAATATCGTGGAGGAAAAGTCAAGCATCAAACAAGTACAAATAGAAAAAGTGCATGAAACGGGCTCCGTTGCCTCCCTCCCCGGCCGACACATCCAACCTTAATAAAAAGTGAGGCCTGCTTTATTAAAAAGACCAAACATGCTCCTTTAAAAAACAACTGGGTCCAATATATTTTAAAGTCCTGAGTGCTGAAGCTGAGCAGTTTTATTGCTTTCAGGCGGTGAACTGTGCTGCAGCTTCACCGCTCAGATCCTTCTGATGACATCATCAACACAGGACAAATCCCGTACACGCTCCTCTGGCGGCGACTCTGCGGGTGTTTGTCGGAGCTTTGGCGTCCTAACCAGCGTCTCTGGGATTTGTCCTGTGAAGACTTCGGCTCTGCTGCCTTCAGGGACGCTCGCTCGTGTTTGCAGGTCTGGCTCTGCCCGAGCTCGATCTACACACTGTAAAAAATGTACGCTGTAAAAAAGAAAAGCAAAAACTCTTTCTTTCTCTGTGGAAAACTGTCAATTCATTTTCACAACTCTAACAGCAGTGGAGAAACGGGGAAATGGCTAAAATAAGATATGCATGATGTAGAAACTAAAAAGATCTGTATATTATAGAAAGGCAGTATTTTATCTACGGGTTGTGATTTACTTCTAAAGCAGCAACAATAGAATAAATAATGTTAACTGCACAAGTCCAGATACATTGATTACTGCTGCATTTAAACTGTCAGAGTAAAGCAGCTTATTTCCTGTTGTGAAGAGAATATTTTACCAGTTTTCTCAGTAAAGAATATGTTTAGTTTTATAGAAATATTTTCTAGAAATATTTAAATCAAAGAAGTAGGTGAAATGTGTCGCTGGTGTCTTTGCCTGAAATATCAACACTCGTAACAGCGTCGTCATTTCTCTGTTCACACACACACACACACACACACACACACACACACACACACACACTCTCTCAGTCAGATTGTGTGTAGGCTGATCTGTCCTTTGGTCATTATTCATTGCAGAGCAGCAGGAAGAATGAATCTCACTGCATCTGCTGGTCTGTCTGTCCTCACTACCCCACCCCCCCCCCCACCCCCCCGCAGTTCCTTGAATGGCCCCTTGAGGCTCCAGAAGCGATATAGATTGGCCCCCATGTTAAAAAGCCCAACTTTACAGCAGAAATAAACATGTTTACAGCCTGGTGCAAAACACAGTTTTCATGTTTTCATCTTTATAGTCAATTTCCCCGTTCATGACAACTGTACGGGGGTGAATTTTTAAATAACTCACCCGTTTAAATTATATTAAGGCTTAAATTTATACACAGAAAGGCCATGCCTTAAACCTGCATTCTTTCTCATGGCGGTAAAAAAGAAAGATGGCGACGGCCAAAATGCCAAACCGGAGGCTTCAAAACGGTATTCCACAAACCAATGGAGACGTCACGGGGGGCTTCGCACCCTCATCGTCACCTTCATCGTCACCACCACCACACACTTCATGATGTATGGTGACATGTGTGTGCCGGCAAATATCTGTTTGCCTCTGTGTGTGTGTGTGTGTGTGTGTGTGTGTGTGTGTGTGTGTGTGTGTGTGTGTGTGTTTATCACCATCTGTGCACTTTGCCTTCATCAGACTCTGTACCACCTGACTCAGCAGTAAGAGTGTGTGTGTGTGTGTGTTGAATGGTAAATGATGCACAGCTGGTGTCTGCCCAGCTTTCTGCCAGAATGGGTAATCGTTATATGACAGAGGACACACACTCAAACCCACAAACACACATGTTTATTTCTCTATACTTGTGAGGACCCTCGTTGACATAAAGCACTGTCTGGCCCCTAAACTAACCCGAACCATAACCATCACACCTGAAAGTCTAATCTCAGCCCTGACCTAATTCTAATTCTAACCTTAAAACCAAGTCTGAACTTTCAAACAGTCCTTTGAAGTAGTTATAAGATGCAGAAATGTCCTCACTACATTGATTTAAAATTAAAATTGGTTCTCATAAAGATAGCAACACAAGCCCACACACACAGGATCTGCAGCACTCTTCCACATATGCCGTCTATAAAACATCTGTCCTTACAATTCATTTGGTCTCAGGATCTTTTTTATCTTCTAACATGAAAAAACAATCTGAAAGTAACCTGAAGTAATTCCACTTTTTCTCTTTGTATTTCCTTAGTTTTAGTAGTTAATGTCAGTGTGTCGAAACAGAATAAATCACAGACCCAGAGAGGTTTGTACCTTTGTCTTATTGGCCTGAATGTAGTATTTTTGATCTTCCTACTTCCCATCATAGTCCTTCTTTTTCTCTACATTAAAACTGTGGAGTTTTCTTCTAAACAAAACTCAGTGTTTCTCACCACAACATCATGTGTGTGTCCAGTCAAACTTTTCCTTACTCATGAATATCTTTAAACCCGCTTTGTTTACATCCATGTTTCCTAGCCGGTAGTCTTCTTCTTCACTGCCTTTGTTGGCGCTCGGCTACATTTCTTGGCATGTTACCGCCACCAACTGTCAGTCAGTGCAACAGCATAAAACCGTCTGCAGGTTTTTGTATCGTGTCAGCCGCGTTCTTGTGCAGTAACTTTTTAAGACATCACAATAAACCATTTGTCTTCCCTCCCCCTTGAAATTATCCCCAAATTACCCCCAAAATGTATCAAAAATGACCCCGACATTATTTAATAACTATAAGCTGCTATTTCCCAAGAAGCAGGTAATAAATAGCAGGTAATTTCTTTAATATAAGTTTACAGGAAAATAATACGAAGTAACACTTTATTCCCAGGTTCGCAGTTTCCTGGTACGTAGATAATAATTAGCTCGTAACTTCTTTGACATTTCTTAAGAATGACCCCATTTACCCCCAGAATGGTTTGAAAATGACCCGACGTTATTTAAGAGTTATCCTCCGCTATTTCCTAATAAGCAGTTTGCTTACACGCTGAAACTGTTTCCATGAACCAAACAGCCCAAACCATTAAACTGGCTACCAACAGATAGACTCACAGCATTTACTATATATGGCTTATACTAACAAGAAGGATTGTTCACGGCGTGTTTGTGTGTATTTACTCTACTGTATGTGTGTTTTCTTGGTACAAATGTTTACCTGCAGAGAATCACAGGGAGAAAGAAAAAGCTCCACTAAGGAAGACATAAACACACACACACACACAGTCGTTGGCGTTAAGATGTCAGGTTTGTTTAATGAGCTGTGTGTTGCAGAGTGTTTGTGGTCTCGCAGGTCGGTGCTGAGAACCTCTCCGCTGCGTTTCTAATCGAGGGGTCTACTTCAGCAGCGTCTGATGTCAACCCCGGGATGTGGTGGGCGGGTGGAGACAGTCGGGAGGAGAGAGATGTAATGAAAATAATGAGATGAGAGGAGGATGAGGAGGATGAGGAGGATACTTGTGTGTGTGTGACTCATACAGGCCAATATCAGGATCGTTTATCAGCATTCAGTAGCTTCGGCTTTATTTAATATTTAATACCAAACTTTTAACATTAGTCCTACTGCTACTAATACTGCTACTTATACTGCTACTACAAGCTCTAGTACTACTACTGCTACTATTACTACTACTCCTCATACTATATACTATTATTGGTGTTACTACAACTACTGCTACTGGTCATACTGCATCTACTACTGATACTTCTGCAAGTACTGCTATTGCTGCTATTACTCACGTAGTACTACTGATATCACTGCTACTGCTACTGATGCAAATACTGTGACTAATATCATGACTACTACTGCTACTACAATTTCAAATTCTACTGCTGCCCATGCTGTTGTTACCAAAACAATTACTCAATGGTAGTACTACAACTACTACATCCACTACTGATACTACTAATACTGCTACTTCGGTGCTACATTTACTACTGCTACAACAGCACTGTGTCTACTACTGCCGATACTACAGTACTACGTCTACTACTGCCGATACTACAGTACTAGGTCTACTACTGCTGATACTATGTCTAACACTGCTACTTCAGTACTACGTTTAATACAGATACTGCTACTACTACTACTACATGTACTACTGCAGTACTACGTCTACTACTGCTGCAGTACTCTGTGTACCAGACATGAAGAGGATGCAGATTAGGGAAACACAGGCGCGACGAGCAGCCTGCAGTTATTTATCTAAATGTCGTCTCCTCATTATTTGACTTGATAATCCGTCACCTGCCGTGTTGGATGCAGATCAGGGTGATGCCATAGTAACGAAGCTGGAGGAGCAGAGCTGCTGGAACGCAACATACTGGAGTGTTAAAGGACAAATCCACCCTAAAACATGACATACAGCTATTACTCGTGTACGCTGCATTTTGGGCTCAGTTAACTGTCTGTTTCTTGCGGTGTTGAATGTCGTCTGTTGACATTGAACACATTGTTATTGTTTATGACCAAGAAGAACAAATGATCTGAGATTTTGAGAATTCAGTGATAATATTATGAGAAGCACATCTGGTTATTGACTCATACGTCATGTAACTGGTTTAATTTTCTCTGATAAGAAGATAAGATGCTCATTGGTGAAACTTCAGCTCACTGACTCATCACATAAAAGACAGACTGCTTTACTACGACAGAATATTAACATCTAGACTTTCTCTCCTAAAATTATGACCTCAAAATATTCCTGTTTTTTTCCCCATAAAATATCACGACTTACATATGATTGACATATCATTTCTTTCTTTAAAGTATTACAACTTTTTCCTTGAATTATTTCTCAAAGAATTACGGCTTTTCTGTCGAACTATCACATCTTTAAATGTGGAGCCTTATTTTATCTGTCCTGTGTTGCAGCCTTGTCAGTAAAAGTCTTTTCTCACTGTGAGACACACGTCCTCTGACTGCTGATTTAGAGCTTTAAAGACCAAAGACGCCCTGCATCAAAGGAAATTTAGGAACAAATTATGTCTGCTACGACTTTCATCTACAAACCACCCAATCATGAAATGAAATGACACAGAATGATCTGGAGACCTAGTGTACTGCTTAAAGCCATTGGCATTTTATGTTGTCCTCCTCTGTTTAAAGGAGTGTTTGGATGCGTAGACGTGGCCGCTTTATGATGTTTGTTTTGCTGCGTTTTAAAAGTTTGACAGCAGTGTAGATTGATAACGTTTCTGCTTGTTTCTGATTTATTTTTTCGCCTCAAAATCAATATCTGAGCGTGTGACACAGATCGCGACCAAGACTTTGGACTCGTCCTCCACAGTGTCACATGTGATTCACTGGAAATATTGTTGTTCTCAGACAGTGTGTAGGCGCCTTTACTTAAGTTATCATGTCAGCAGCGACCAGCAAATCAACAAAGTGGTGAGTTTTCATGGGAAACAAGCAATGACTTGTTGAATTTTTGTCAAACTTACATCAGCAGATTTAATACGCTGCAGAAGGCAAAGAGCTGCTACTGTCAGTATTAAAATTACATGAAATTCATCACTAAAATACTTAAAAGCCCAAGTTTTACTGAAGAAATCAAAAAGTTCTAACTTATCAGGGCTCAAAACTAATGGCGTCCCATCAACTCGACCCAATCAAACAACCTTTTGATTTTAGGACAGTTCAAATTGTTTTTTGTGATGGTGGTGAAGAAAGTTAGTTTTGCGTTCTGACTTATTTGTAATATTTCACATTACTGACAGCCGGGCAGGCAGCTTTCGTCCTTCAGTCTTCCCTCCTTCAGCTGTTAAACTCCAGTAACGTCCGAGGCGGTCGACTCCTGCAGCTTCACAGAACATTAGCGCCCCTCGCCGTCACCGCGCTCGCCGCTGGCAAAAGGTTAATTTGGAGGCCGAGCTGCTCGCCGAGCTTTGATGTGGACGTTTGGAGTGAGAGGAGCTGCCGTGTTGTCTCTGAGAGTCTCCACGGCGATGGCACATACACTTCAGTCAGAGAGACGAGGATAACGAGACATACCAGACCCTCAGATACCATAAGATATAATTAGTGTGTGTGTCCATCTGTCTGTGTGTTGTCTAACCTGCTGGAGACTCACCTCCGAACAACAGATCAGGTCTGTTTGTACCGAACCGCACAATCACTACGAGGAATCACGCTGAAGGTTAAACACTGAAGATACACCTCAGAGTAGTACTGAGAGTTATTTATGAGGCGGCCCTTCTTCTTCCTCAGATTTCTCAATGATGAGATGTAGATCTGCTGTGTGGTCGTCTCAAGCACTCACAGGCTTTTGTAGACACAGTTTAATGCAAGAAAGTGCAAATAAAACGTGGAAAATGTCCAAATAATGATGAGCAAATGACATTAAATATGCCCACAAGACAGGATATGAATTTGCTTCCAGTGATTTAGTATTACACTTACGTAAAGTTGGATCTAGTGTTTTTGGAGTTTTAGTCTCCAGTGTCGCTCAAGCTCGTTTCCCATAATGCACCTGGATAGTGTCTTTCATTAGAGCACGTCTCCACGCCTCCAGTTTATAACACAGGCTTTCTGGTATAAATCTGTAGTCCCCAAGCCCAATTTCAGACTTGACCTAGGGGACAGTACACAGCTCTGTTCACAGTACGACCAGCAGCCAGGTTTCCATCCTGATGTGGCACAAATTTCAATCGAATTTCCAGGAAATTGGCAAAAGAAAATGGTTGATGGAGATAAACAGTTGGTGGTTCCCATGGAAACACACCTAATGGGCAGTAAAATGATAATCGTGTAAAATCAGGTGTTTTTGACCCTGTCGGTGGGGGGGTCTTGTTTGTGATTAGATACCCGCAACAATAAAAGCCCTTTTAAAACTTCGACTTAAACAAAACATACTTACATTTTTGTGGGAATTTCCTTTCCCTTTAAAATTGAATGTGTCTTGGTGACAGTAATAATTAGAATTAATTTCAGAGTGGTTATTCTTGGTATTTCCATGTATTTCTTCGTACTGCGTCTGTGTATTCTTTGTACCTCTGACCAAATGATTTCCTCTGTTTGATAATAAAGTTAAATTAGATTTGTACCCACCTTTCACCTCGCTCTTCATGTTCTTCCTCTCCGTCCTGAAGGCCACGCTTTAGGCCAAGGTCGCTGTCTTTAGAGTATTTCTAGTTTCGTGGTGGCACGTTTGTGTGTGTAAGCAGTAAAACGAGCGTATTAAATGCTCTACCTGTTTTCCTCAGGCCGTTTACCTTGCTGTTAGGCCGGCTGTTAAACCCAGCTGCACCAGTAAAACCATTAACCAGCCAGATGGAGTCATTTTATATGAGCCAAAATCACTTTTTACTGAAACTTTTCTGCTCTATTTGATGAAGCAAAATGGAGGCTGATGTGGAAACTTTATTTATCAGAACACGTGTATCTGTTAATTATCTATCGAGATGTAGATCAGACTGTTCTGTTACTGTTACACTGTTGTGGAGGTCTGTGGAGTTTCTGTGTTATAAGTCAAGCAAAGAACATTCGGCTCAATGTGAAGTTTGTTCAGTTCGCCGTCTTCGGGACGCTGGCGCCCGGATCTGTTTTGAACTTTTCTTCTGCGGCGGCTGTTTACAGCCAATCGCTGACTGTAGTTACTTAGACTCTGCAGCAGCTTCAAAGCTGACCGGGCCACCAGAGCATCATCACGGTTTATTTTTCAGGTTTAGCGCGCACTCAACAAGTCCACAGGAGCGTTGTTGAGTAAAGCTTTTTACTATTGATCCTGTTTACATCCACTCTCCTGGAAGATAAAAACGTTGTCGTAAATTTGTAGTTTGTTGGTGTCATTCAGGGAAATAACTTTCTTCCAGAATTAAAACCACTTGTGTTAGGAGATTGAAGTTACAGCAGAAGCTTTTTTCTTTGTTCCAGCAGAGAAAAAACAACCTCCCTGAGATCTGCTGAAGGTAGAAATGCAGACGTTTCACGGGATCATTTTCAGACTTGTCACTGGATAATCAATACATAAGTGTCAGCTTTGTCTCGTATGTCAAAGTTTTCTAGCATATTGGCATTTTCATAGTTTGACTTTTGGAAAAAAAGTCTACTTTAAAAGTGTTAATAAGTGCCATGAAGTGCTTTCAGTCCTGAGAAAACTCCTGGATGAACCCTGAAAACTGGTCTAAGTAATCTGGACAACTGAGCTCTTTGGCTGCTGCTAGTTTACCTTTGAACAAGGCACTGGAGCCTTAAATGTTTGAGCAGATTCCTCAGTGGCAGCAGGAGGTTCAGGTGAATGTGTGTTAATGAACAAGAACAGCAAATCCTCCACAGGCTGAATCATCGCTTCACCTTTTCAGCACATTTGTGTTTCTCTTTGTAAAAAAAAGGAGAGAAGGTGAAAGAAAATGAGTAAAAACGTCTTCTCGCAGCTTTCAGGCCTGGAAGGAAGAACATGTTCGGTGTCAGGTCGCGAGCAGGAAAGAAGGTCATGGCTGTATCTTTTCCTCTGTGTGACAGGAAAGGAGAGATCCCCCTACATGAAGGACAAACCTGAGAGGAGCTTAATGATACGTCTGCTCTCAGTGTATGACTTAATGTTACCAGGCTGGCTCTGCGTCGGTAACCTTTAACACACCTGTGAGGCTGAAGAGCTCTTTATCAAAGCAGATCTGGGCCACGTTTCTCAACAGCATTTCCACAAAAGCCTCCTAACTCCGGCTGTCTATGGTCATGAAGGGGATGATGGATCTTATATATATTAATTATACATAAATCACAAAACATGAATAGAAAGAAAGAATAGTTTTAAATAGGTTTAAAACAGTCCTTAAGCTCTTAAACTGATCAAATTTGCAGCTGCTTGATTGCCTCAAATCATAAAGTGAAGCAGTCACGTTCCACATTTCATAGATATGTATGTCATTATTGTGAATTTTTTTATGTCGTCCTTTCTGTATTAGATCTTTATAAACTTTTAGATATGTTGGTCAAAGAAGAAAATGACGATCCTGCAACTGGCATCCGTTAGGTTTGTCAATTCACAATAAGTGTTGATGCTTTTGGTAAACATGGTTTCATGAGAAGGATTTAATGTAAAACATATGAAAATTTAACATGAATTGTCATTTTTTTTGTTAGTAAAAAATATTATTTTACAGTTTTGTCGTTCTGGTCCAAACACTTCTTCTCCTCTAGACCTCCAATATAAAGTCATTCTGCAATTTATTTTTAATTATCAGTCCGTATACGCTGTCATTCACATATTTGCAACTTTAATAATCTAAGGAAATTCAAGTTGTTTTTCTCATTACTTTGTGAGTTTTTTTCTCGAAAATGTATGACTTTATAATCTCAGAGAATGTTTTTTCCTCGTAAATTTACGACTTTAATCTCGGAAATTCTTTGAAAATTACCCTCCTCTCCAGGCTGTTTTTTTCTCCAATGGCACTAATACGCCATCGTACAAAAGCACCCAGGAACTTCAGATTTCAGTTTGATGTAGTAAAAAGTACAATGCTTTCCTCTGAAATGTACAAGAGGAATACTCAAGTAAAGTAGCAGAAGCTGGAAGAGATGGACTCCTCAGTCTAACAATGTGAATGCCTTTCTAAGCTCCCTAAATACAGTACTAATGAGTTAAACAGAGCTGCATTAAAATTGCATCAGACGAGAATCACTTGAGAAACTTCCACCGATTCACAGTTAGACATTTTAAGGATCTCATTGCTGTAGGCTCTTTGTGAATGAAGGATAAGTTTCCTCTCTTTGAAACCATGCATCTCTGAAATGAGACAACGGGATGTTAAAAGGTTTTACCTGCCTGAGGGTCATGAAACTTAACGTTCAGATGACCATTAAAACCTTTAATCTGAGACAAATGCCAAAACTACAGAGAGGTGCTTCTCCTGGTAATTTCTCAGCAGCTGCAGTGCCTGCCGTGACGAGGTAATAAAGGCCGGGGAGAAATGAATAAATGATGTGAAGTGAGGATTTGTATTTTTTCAGACTCTTGCGTTTTTTTTATTTGGTCTTAATTAATGCATGTTAACAAGCTAAATAACAGGCTAAAGGTAATTAGAGTTTGTTCTTGGCGTGCCTCTGAGGGAGCTCAGGGCAGAAGTGAAGATGGAGGAACGAGGCGAGAGTGGTTCGGAAAAACGAGACCCGGCAACACATTGGGGGGTCGATGGAAGATGATGAGAAGCAGATTGAGAAATATGAGGAATGTGATAGAAGCAGAGATATTAGAGATGAAAAGAAAATCAGAGAGGAAATAAAGCGATGCGGGCGATCGACACCTTGAATCGGGCTATAAGCAACCAGCAGGCGGCTATAAGCCAGCACAGAGTAAGTCATCATGGTAATTGGACTTGAGGAAGTCTGTGGAGCAGCTGCCTCCTCTTCTCACCGCTGTAACTCACCGCCATGATTAACTAACATCTGCCGCAGCTGCTCAGCAGGAGACACATCAGCAAACATCCTCTGGTTCCACATGACGGCGTTTACAGCAGAGCAGGACTCTGACACCTCGTCCGACCTCATTCTGTGGGTTTTACTGAAGCCACGAGAGGCCGGGTTGAAATGTTTTCGTCTTAGTGGTAGAAAAACTGCCCCCCACACAATGTAGAGAACTTATCATGGATGGTTTGAAATCAAGAAAAAGCTGTCAAGGTCTTCTTACTGACTCTTTCCAGGGCTTTCAATCATATCACACTGATTCATCAGTGGACGGAGTTTGAAAAAAATCACAGCAGCTACTGAGCTTGCTGGTCAACAGACCGATCTCCATGACAACTGAGTAAACGCCGTCCTCTGATGAAAGCCGTGTGGTACGGTTGAAAGCTCCAGAATGAAACTTGTAAGTGGACCTTGAGTCGGGGGTATTTTGTCTTTATTATGTTGGTCGTTCAAACTCAACATTTCCTGCAGCTGCTGTAAATACCTAACAAGAGAAGAAATACAGAGTTTTAATAACTGAAGCAGCTGCACAAAGCGTTCAATACTTAAAATTCTTGTTGTTTTTCTACCTTTTGAGCTAAAGGGGATACCACAGTCTCTAGTCATGTAGCACCAATATCAAAAAAATGTGCACCTTTCTACTGCATATACAGCCCAGTTTCATGAAAAGATCTTTCCAGCGGTGAAATACTTCTTTAATGCCTAACTCTGACTATTCACATTAGAGATTAAAGTCTTTAGCTCCCAGTCTGTCTGCAGACCTTCAGTCGTGTTGCTTTTTGAATCCAAACACTTTGCAGAAACAGTTTTTTCTGTCTTTCCTGCTCACCTGCCTGCAGCCACACAGTTCTTCTGTGTCTGCACAGAGTTAAAGCAAAGTGAAACAAACCATGGAAGAAGCTCAGTTTTGCGGCAGAGACAAGTGTTGATTCCAGTGTAACCCCTGGGAAATACCCAAATACAACAGGAGTACTTTATTAGAAGCAGTCTGGTAGAGCAGAAAAACAGTCAGGTGGCAGAGATTTATTCCATCCTCATAAAAAAATGTCTATGCTGTGAAGCGAGGGAGCATTCAAAACAACAGAATCAGCTGTGAAAACCTTTAACAGGAAACCTCCCAAAGTCATTATCACGGCTGGAAGAGCATCAGTGAGGTCCAAAACTCCCTTTAACAGGTAGAAACCTGGAGCAGAACCAGGCTCTGGGTGGGCGGACATCTGCATCGACCCAGTTGGGTTGAAGGGGGGGAGGGGAGAAAGGAGAAAGAGCAGGAGGACAGACAACAAATCAGACTAATAATAATCAGTGCAGCAGTGAGTGTGGAGCAGGAACATGGGGGCAGTAGACGGCTGCAGTCACAGATCCAGACTCTACAGCTCCAGAGGCACAAACACCTGCAGGAAGAGAGAAAGCTCCAAACTACAGGAAGAGGTGGAGTTAGTAACATGCAGTAATGGGATAAGAGAGGAGAGAGGAGCTCAGTGCATCATGGGAAATCCCCCGGCAGTCTAAGTCTATAGCAGCATAACTAAGGGATGGTTCAGGACTCACCTGAGCCAGCCCTAACTATAAGCTTTATCAAAGAGGAACGTTTGAAGCAGACTCTTAAATGAGGAGAGGGGGTCTGCCTCCAGAACCCAAACTGGGAGCTGGTTCCACAGGAGAGGAGCTTGGTAACTGAAGGATCTGGTTCCTGTTCTACTTTTAGAGACACAAAGTTGTTGGATGGGCTCTGTGTAAACCAAGTTTTTCCACGCCAAACTGGGAAAACATTTCTTTATGCTGACTTTGTGCACGTTGTCATGTTGAAACAGGAAAACAAACACAAACTAGTATCTCAAATATAATTTGATTTTCCTTCATTAAAACTAAGAGGTCCAAACCAAAAGCAGAGGATGATGATGATTACATCAGTGAAAGGTTTAGGACACATAACATGAATGACACATGATGCACACAAACAACAGACTCGATTCATTATTAATAATGTCCATGTGGGACACAGAAGGCGATTGGTTGGTCATTGCAGGCGGAGGGGAGGGGTGGAGCACTGAGAGCAGACTGCAGAGATAAATCACTGAATAATCTGTGAATCACACTCCGATGATGCATTTAATGTGCTGATCGGAAGTAACGTTATATTGATGATGTTTTTAAGCAACTGTCACCAACAAGCAAATCAAAAAACAATTTGTCAGGGAAAATTTTTCATGAATTTGTTTAAATGAATGTGCACCCACCACCATGTTCACCACCATGTTCACCACCGTGTTCACCGTGTTCACCATGTTCACCACCGTGTTCACCACCGTGTTCACCACCGTGTTCACCGTGTTCACCATGTTCACCACCATGTTCACCACCATGTTCACCATGTTCACCACCGTGTTCACCATGTTCACCACCATGTTCACCAACGCTCACCAACATGGTTTCACATTAAAGTTACAATCTCTCAGATTTTCATTAGATTCCTTATATCTGTAAATAATATTTTAAAGAAACGGTCTAGACCTGCTCTATGTGAAAAGTGTTGACATAACTTCTGTTATGATTTGGCGCTATATAAATGAAATTGTGACAACCAATGTTTGCTGTTTGGTTGCACCATCGTCATGTGACACAACAGAAGCAGCGTGGAGCAAGAAATGAGTGCAGACAGTGAGGAAATTGTAGATAAAAAGGATTAAATAAAAAAAAAGTGGTTAAATTCGACCTAAAAAAAAACCTGAGCAGCTGTGTCAGGTGTGAGATGTGTGCGTGAAGGCAGGTGTCGCGGAGCGAATGTAGAGTCCAAAGCGTCTCATTTATCCGACTTCCTGTCCTGATGAGCCTCAGGTGGGCGGAGCGGCTCTCTGCAGCGCTCTTAACTCGTTACAGAGAAGATGAGCGCTGTTAGCCGGCGATATAAATTATTACTCCACACTTATCCGACTCCACAGAGTATGTGTCGGCGTCTTTTTCTCCTACCGTCAGCAGCAGCGAGTCCTCAGAGACACACACTCTGTCATACACACACCTTGCACTCAGGCGTGTCAGTCTAATTAACATGTAGACGTCTTTATTAAGGTAATAGGCAGCCGAGGCTCTTTTCTCATTACGGAGCGCTCAGGTTGAATCACTGTTTGGAATCACTTCACCTCTCTGCAAGCGATTAATCATGTCTGACGCCATTAAACATCTCATCAAATCCTTTTTTTTCTTCTGACCTGTCATTCTGTGGCGAGAAAATGAGGAAAGGTCAGCGGGGTGTCACTGTAACGGGGAGACAAAACAAGGAGAGGTCAAACAGAGTCAGAGTAATTAAACAAATAGAGAGGAGGAGTCGGGTACGAGGTGAAACAAGGAGGGCTCACAATAACAGGACACAAAACACAAGGAGCTGGTTTTACAATCTGCAGCTTTAATCAGTTTGCTTTGGATTCTGGATCTATTTTTGAAGAATTCAGCAACTATGGCGGCGCGTTTTGTTCATACATTTACCACAGAAGTGTTTCGAATTCTCTAACACTGTGATTCACGCCTCTTCATAGGGACGGGGTATGTAGTACGAGGTATTGTAGTTGGGTTTGGGTTGGGTTTCTTTGTTAGGCAACATTGAGACACGTGTACAAGTATAGTCAGCCTATCTTCTGTAATATATTGAATTCCTTAAACCAACATTTATTGATCCTTCATTGGGAGTCGTGTTTATGTCACCTTTCAGCTCTGTGTTTGGTCTCCACCTCCTCCTGAGGGAAATATCAGTCTCTTCAGCTGCTGAACACTGTGTCCACCAGCTCGTCTCTAACTGTGTCTGTCTGCTGTTTGCTGCTGAGCAGGTCGTGTGCAGCGAGTTTATCAGAGCTGTTTGAAGCTGCTGGAAACACTGAACCAGACAAGAAAAGTGCCGCAAAACCAAAATTATGAGCTAAAAGAGGCTTAAAAGCTCAAAAAAGGGGAACTGCAACCCTGTAGGAGTGCCCGTTTTGTCACTTGATCCATTGTTAATATGAAAATATTGATTAGAGCAGCTCTAAATCCCCTAAAAAACCAACAGATGGCCCAATATTTGCAATATGAAATTAGATATATAACCTACTAAAGGTTTTTTTTAAAGTAGCGTTTGCTCATAGATATAAATACAGTTGAAAATATTTAAAAGCCTGGTGTGTTTCTTTAAAGAGCAGAGGGGACGATCAGTGTGGACTGTTTATCTTCAGTCGGAGGAGGAAAAATGGTTTCACCCCAACATTTCCCAACTGTGATGGAGGCAGACAGATGGAGAGGCAGACAGACACTTAGATCTGCAGGCAGGAGAGCCAAAACACACACAACTACACACACACACCCTTTCACACACACACACACACACACACACACACACACACACACACACACACACACACACACACACACACACTCTCAGTGGTGTTTGTGGAGGTGTGTTGGAGTTGAGGGGATTTCCCTCCTCCTGCTGGTGATGTTGTTGTGTCTCACAATCCAGTTTGTAGTCCAGAGAGGACGCAGTTTATCCCCCGTGTGGATTCGCTTTTTAATGGAAAATACTAAACAGGCAGGGGGGGCAATGATGGGTTAAACAGAGCCCTACTAATCAGAACATGGGGGATAAAGAGCAGTCGAGGAGCAGGAAACATGGAGGGTAACATGAGAGAAGCACTAAAGGAGGTGATGGGGTGAATTCATAGTAACAGGACCAGAAAACAAGGAGTTTTCCACCGAGGAATGTGGTGTGTGTAGAAAGTTAGAATTTGATAAACGTTGGCATTGGGGAAAAATGAAAAAAGTGGACCCTGAACGTAAACCAGAGTTTTTGCAGAATTGCCCAGCATTGACATGTTTATCTGGCGATCATGTTGAGTGTGCAAATCAGATCTGCTGACTAACAAACCAACGCTAAAACAGTCAGAAGAATTGGTGATTAAATGATGAGTTTCCAGTATGAAATGTGCAAACGACCTCATAAATGCAGGTAATTCCTTTGCCTTTACCTTTTCTCTCTTAGTCTGACCCCCCCACCTCTGCAGCTCTCTGCCTCTGTCTCATTAGTCTTTTTATAATCTGGGCTGGTGTACGGGGACTGTTGATTATCACTGTGAGGATGACGAAGTGTCTTAACCTCCACTAAACAGAGGATCAGGCCGCTAAGCTGTGTGAACAGCTCCACCACCTAACCTCGCCGAATCCCGGCCATTTCCCAGTAATCCGCCCATAATTACAGCCTGATCTCTGCGGCATCGCTGATTGGTGCTGGGACGCTCACACACCTGTGAGCGTGTGTGTGTGTGTGTGTGTGTGTGTGTGTGTGTGTGTGTGTGTTGTATGTACACTTGTTCGAATGTGAAGGGTGAAATTAAAAACAGGAGACCAAACAGGAGTAGGAGGTATGTTTCTGGAGTGGGATGGGTTAGGGGTTAGGGTTAGAGTGTTTGTGTGTTTAGTTTAGAGTGGGATTTATGTTAAAAAAATACAAAGAACTACAGTATTTGTGGACCTATGACTCATGTTTGTGTGTGTGTGCCTGCCCACTCAGGCAGGACGAACATGATTTCAATAAAATCCCAGTGAGTAATTTCAGAATACAAGGAAATGACGGTAACTGTACGGATGTTTTGATCTATTTTCTGCTTTTATTCTAAGAATTGTTGATCTGGTCTAAAACTAGAGACCTGCTGTAGCTGCTGACTGAACGCTGTGATCACCAAAGAGTCACTTCCACGGTAACGTACATCAGTAACCACCATCATCCACATCAGTGATGTCCCAGCGTTAATGACGGCACCAGGATTGTTTTCCTGGCATGACATTCATACGCGTTCTGTGTGTCTTTACTAATGTTCAGTCTCCCACTGCAGACCACAATTGTCTTTCTGGTTATCTTTGATCTACGCTGTCTACATTGTTACAGATATAATGAAAGATTGTAGGTCAAACAAGAAATACAAACTGACGTCTATTTTTAACACTCCCTGATTTGTACTTGAAGTCAGTTTTAATTGAGCAAACAGTTTTTCCCTCTTGCTTCACTCTGTCTCTGTCTCTGACCCCCTCCCACGACATTGATCTATAAATGGCGAGGTAAACCCGCGTGTTGCCTGGTTACTAATCACTTTGCATAATTTATATCGTCCTCATTACTAATTCAGGTGCGAGGCTCAATAACAGGCGGCCGCTGCAGACTGTTTCAGCTCATATTGTTTTCATAATCTATATTCATTACTGGAGGCCAATTCAAAGCAGCGCTCGCACCGCAGGGAGAGTTCATGTTTGAGATTTTAGACACGAAGTCTGCGTTCGTATTCAGAGTGAAACAGTCAAACAAAATGACATTTCTCCATTGTCATCGGTACAAACACAGGTTTTTTAACTTTGATAAAAAGTTCTGAAGTTCAGAAACACTAACGAAGGGAAGAGTCCCACACATTTTCTAAATCTCCGGCTCCTCACGTCCACATGTTGAGGTGCCTTTGAGCGAGATATTCCACCCCAGATGTTTACAGATGGGTAGTCCAGTGCCCTGATTGGTGGCTCCACCAACATCTAATTTATTAACGACCATTAATAGCAGCTGACAAACTGATCTCACCACAAGCAGAAGGGGGGTGTCCCTCCGTTGTACAAAGTAAATACAATAAGACTGTATGACCAATGCATTTTGTAATTGCATATTCCTGCATGAGCAGTGCCTGAAGTGACCTTATTTCCAACTGTAGGTCGTCATAAAAATAGTTAAAGGAAATTGTAGAACAATTCTACAGCAAATTATCATTTTGAGTTAAGTTGCTGAACAAGCAAAGGTCCATTTCCCATCTTTTTCTGACCATTTGACTCCCATGTTGCATTTCAGTCATATCCCGCTCCTTGAGAGCTGCCAGAAGGAGTTTCCATCTATAAATCATAGTGTTGGGAGACTGGCAGAGGCTGCAAATAGTCCATTTAGGACTGCTAATGGTGAGGGATGAGTGTGTGGCTGAGTGAGATGTGGCGTGGTGAAAAGATGAGCCTCCGAAGGCTTCATATTAACTTGTTCCTCTAACTGGTCCAATACAGCAGTTGTCTGAAACTGGGACTGATGGAGCAACCAGGCCCCCTTCAAACTCAACACCAGCACAGGGTCTTTTATTTTGAAATATAGTCAGTACCTCAAAACAGACTGGATGGAAATACTTGTAATTATCTATTTGATTATCAAACATCAGAAAATCTAATCCGAATACTTTTAGATTTACTTGCAGTTTCTAAGATCTCAGACAGAAAGAAAACATAAGAGGTTTTTATTTAATATTGTGTATATGCAGATATCTACATAGTATATTCAGTAATTAATTCCTGATTTATATTTATGTATTTGTGCAACATATAACTCACTTTCCGTTGACATCCATCAGATGAAGCGACACACCGCCATGTTTTACAGTCATTTTTTTCTATTTTATAATCTGATTACATATTTTACATTTCTCTGATACTGATACTTAATAGATAAATTATATAAATAAATGATATCAATGTTGAAATTAATTTAAATGATGCAATAGCATCACCAGACAATGATATTCATACAAACGTAATCAATCTGACATATTTAGGCAGGTTTGAACACTTTCAATCATTAGACAAAAAATCAGAAGAAACCACAAAAGTTACATTTATAATCCTTAAGATTTTAGTCCTGGTTGATTTGGCGGCACCCATTGTTACCGTAGTAATAATTTAGTTCAATACTACAGCAAACACTCATTGGTCAGCTACTTAATCAGGAATTCAGCAGAGGACCAGCTGGTGTACTGTATCTGTTTGCAGTGCAGCCAAACAAACCCATATTGCTTTAATAAAGAAGTCAGTCAATAATGATTACAATCTCCATCAGCTCGTTGGGACGGCTCCCTCTGCTTCCATTACCGCCTTGCAAAAATTAAAACTGATCTGCTGACTGACTAAAACAACAAATTTAGTAGACGCATTTTTGATGAACAAGCCCCCCATTTTTCTCCAACTGAATGCTTTAAATGTGAAGCAGCAGTAGTAGGAATTGTTTTAGCATTTGCAGTAACTTTATCCAGCTCTGACACTGCTGAAGAAGAGTTACCAGTAAACAGCGAGGTCAATCAGATCAGATTACAGACGCTGGACTACATGCTGCATTGTTTCCTGTAAAGTCCTCGTGCATAAATAGGCATCTAGGCGGACTCCGCCACTAACAATAAAAACTACTAGAGAGGTAATTACAGAATGTAAAGACATTGAATGGCATTATGACCATAAATATCATCCAAACAGGGAATGAATTCACAAAATCTTAAGGATTGTAACTTTAAAAAGTAGTAACAGAAGTAAAGACAGGTTAGAATAATGTGTTAGCCAGGTGGAAAGGATAAGTGGATGGAGGGATGAAGGAGGAAGTAGAAGAAGAGTGATGGACCGCAGTGTGAAGCAGAGAGCTAGAATAAACGAGTGCAGGTGGAATTAAAAGAGACAAAAGGAGTGATGGTGGAAATGTGGAGGAGAAATGGGTTAGGTGAGGAGGAGGAATGAGCTGAGAGTTGAGGAGGAAAGACTGATGGAGAGAGCAGGAGGAAGAGGAGAGGCTGAAAATGAAGGGATTAGAGGGGGCTGAGGTGGGAAAGGAGAATGAGGGATGGGAAGAAGGAGAGGGAAAGAAAGGAGATTAATGGGAGACAATGTCCAAAAAAAAAGTCTTGAAAAATACAAACGAGAGCAAAGGGGAGAGGTGGGAGATATAAAAGAGTGATGGAAGAGGAGAGGTGTAGAAAAGAAAAAGTGACAGAGGGAGAGAGGGACAGAAAGTGTAATTGAAAGAGGAGGGAGAGCGAGTGGTCGAATGCGAAAGACGGGAGGGAAGATATGAACTGAATGAGAAATGAGAGCGAATCAGAATTAGAGTTTGACAAATAGTAAATGGAAAAAAGGGAAGCAGAGAAGGCAACAAAATGAATGTAAATAAATAAAACAAATGCATATTAAATGATGTCACTATCAGCATACGTTTCTGTAATAATCCATCACTTTTTCATGTGAATATTGTTCTCATTACTTCCAACTACAAAAGCTGCATTTTAATAACTGCTTAAAGTTCTTCAGTCTAACTGAAGTGTTGCTTTATGTTTGTTCAAACATCCAACAGAAAACAGATCTTTGGCATCCCATTGGAGTCTGTCGAAAAGAAATCATTTTAAACCCAGTTTGGACCAAGATTCACTCGTGTTTTGGCGTCAGTTTGGTCCGATATTCGACAGCATTTTAACCATGGGTTGCTCCAACAGTCTCCTGTTTTTGGTCAAATATTTCATACTGTTTTACTTCAATTTGTCCATTTATGACCTTGGTTAACCCTGGTTTGGTCCATTATTCTCTAAAGTATTTGCCTGGTTTGGTCCAACATTTTCTGGTGTTTATGATTTGGTCAAATATTCATGACTGTGTCAGCACTGCTTTGGTCTGTATCTGTATTATTTTAGCCCAGTTTGGTCTGACATTCTTTGGTGTTTTACTCCTGGTTTAACCTAATATTCTCTGGTGATCTAGCTTTAGTTTGGTCCAATATTTCCTAGTGTTTTATCTCAGAATTAGAGTGTGACAAATGGCGAACTCCATGTGCGATCAGACTGATTATATGTTTGTTATTTGATATTGACGTGTTCATCTATTTGTCTGCTTTCTACAACAAATTCCCTCAACACATCAGTCTGCATACAGATGCCACATTACTCACACAGACACGTTACTGCTGACGTCACGTGTCATGTGATCATTAAATAATGACGTCATCGACAGACTGTGATACGGCTACTCACACACACACACACACACACACACACACACACACACACACACACACACACACACACACACACACACAACCACCCTTTTTTCGGCAAGCTTTCCTGATTGGCTGAGGGAGGAGGCCTGGCATTGCAGAGCCGTATGTGAGTAAAAAGAGGGGAGGGCACGGGGGGGTTGTCTCGTCACACACACACACACACACACACACACACACACACACACACACAGTGTTTGCTCTCGGGCCATCCATCCTCACTGTGTGTCGCGCAATCTGTTTTGGCTGACGTCGGTGCCACACTGCGGCTCAGTTCAATGATGCTCTGCCCACACACTCACACACACACACACACTCACACTCACACACACACACACTCACACTCACACTCACACCCACACACACTCACACTCACACCCACACACACTCACACTCACACCCACACACACACACACACACACACTCTCAGACTGACTCTTGAGCAACAGTCAGGCGTCTTTCCCACTTTTCTTCTTGGCTGCCTGTACGTCAGTGTCTCATGCGTCAGATGTGTGATTTTTCTCGTGTCGAAAGCTCTTCATTAGCCTCGTGTCAGTTAATCTGCCGGCAGCTCTGGATGATGTGCAGCAGCCCACAGACTGTCGCTGTTCATCCCTGTGGTTCAAATGATCCAGATGGGCTGACAGGCTCAAGATCCTCAGATCTGATGCAGCTAAAGGTGAAGACTCCTCTCGGTCTGACACTCAAAACCTGATGAATACACGCTCGCAGAGTTCAAAAACCCTGCAGTGCAAGGCTGCAGAGGAGTCTGGAGCCTCAAATCTGCAGGTTATAGACAAGTCCCACAACCTAAAATCTCCAGTTTAAAGACCAATCCTACACCCCAAAATCCTGAGTTAAAGAGCTGTGCTACTTCTTGAATCTCAGTTAATAAACCGGTCCTACACTCACAAATGTTCAGTTTATAGATGAGTTTATAAATGTGTCCTACAGCCCCTAACCTCCAGTTTAAAGACCAAATCTGCATCCCTAAATCACATTGTATTGACCAGTCCTACACACCAAACCTCCAGTTTATAAACCAGACCGTCTAACCTACATCATAGAAACTCCAGTTCGTAGTCCAGTTTTACACCTCAACCCCAGTTTACAGACCCATATTGCATCCCAAAAACATTTCATAACCAGCACTTAATCCTCCAGTAAATAAAACAGTCCTATGCCGCCAAACCTCCAGACTGATGCCTTCAAATCCTTTTCCAACTCTGCTTTTTTGAGAACATTAAAAATTAATGACATTTTTTTTCATGAAAACTCAGATATGTAAATATCAGTAAGTAGTGTGAATGTTATTGTTCATATATTTTCTTTATCATGTTTTTGTGACAGAATTATTTGCAGTTTGCAGGTTTGTATATGGTGAAGTACACCCATTTCTTGTATACTATGCAGATGAGTTCATAGTACATACTGTGTAATGTTAATATGTAGTATTGAATGGGACATTGCAGAGGTCTTGAGTCTTAATTTCTTATTAATCTCTTTAATCCCAGAAACTAGAAGGATTAAAAAATTCTCTTTCCTATCACATCTCAAACAACAACATTTTGCAAATAAGGAGCATTTCCCAGTATTTCAATGTTTTCCAGTTGACAGCATTTCAAAGATTTGATACTGATAACACTTGCATTTGACAAGTCAGCATCATTCAGTACTGCAAACTCTGTTGTCGAAACCTTATTCCAAGGTTCTTTGAAAGAAAACAAAGTTTAGTAAAGATGTTTCTTAGTCTAAAAGGGAAGTCTGTCAGAGGAAAAGGGGGTTCAAATATTAAAATGTCATTTTTCTTCATTATATACTTGCTTTTCCTGTCAAAAGTCCTCCTGGTTGCACTGACAGCTTTCTAAATTTTTTATTTGCTTTAGTTTTCCTTTCATTTTTTGGGTGGATCTGGTTTTGGAATATATTTGAACTTGAGCATTAAAAAGTCTCAGATTCTGCTTGCAGAAACCTGCAGTCACCCTGTCTAATTACAAGTGGTGTTTTCTGTCACAGCTGCCTATGTAATCATTACACTTCATCACAATCATGCAGCTTAAAACCACAACCACCACCGCACAGTCTCTAATAATGCAGTCATAAATATATTCATGGCAAATATAATTAGGACAATCGGAGGCAGATGAGGGGAGAGGAGGAGGGAGAGAAACAGATGAAACATTATGTTTTATATGATGTTTTATCAGGGAGGAATTAAAACCAACAGGGGTGGGTGGGGGGCGTGAACAAATGAGGGAGGCAGATGAGGATGATAGAGATCAGTTTGGCATTTAGTTTTAGTTTTATAGCAAAAATGTACATTAGTTGTAGTTACATTTAAGTTAGTTGACTATTGTTAGATTCCTACTGAGATCTGACGATGGTCCAGTCCGACAGACGTGAGTCAACTGATCACCAACGCAGCATCTGGGACGCCTCACGACATCCTGATAAAAACATACATTCTCTCGCCAAGTATGACAACTTCTGCGGCGTTGACCAATAGGAGCACAGGGTGCTCTTCAGCTGTGAACATGGAAAAGAGAAAAATGATGTTTAATTTAATTTCAGTGAACCTGTAAACGTTTGACTCTCACCTTCAGTTCAGGAGCATTAAATGAATCCCACCTATTAGTCTGACAATCTCCCTCCAACGAATATTTAACACTGAATCTTTCGACAGTTCAAGCAGCTAAATCAACTTCTGAAGAGATAAGAGAGCAGCAGAGGAAACAGCAGCTTTTTGAGAACTTTGCATTAAAATAGCGATTAGTTTTTCTCTGTTTGATCATCTTTTATATTAAAATTTAGTTTTATATTCTTCATAGCTTTTGCTTTTGCTTACTTTTTTTAGTTTTCGTCATGTTTCCGTCGTGAAAAAATCGTCTCTGTTGTTGAAATTGAAAGACAGCACAGAAGACAAAAGATGAGGAGAAAAGCTACAAAAAGGAAAAAAGAACAAAAGCAAGTGATGGAAAAATGCCGAGACTGGAGAGAAAAGACATCAGAGAATGGGAATATTATGTGAAGAGGAGAAGAAAGGATGGGAGGCAGGGGTACAGTGAGGGAATTTATTGAAAAAAGAAATGAGACAAGAAGAAAAAGAAAGATGAAAGAAGAAATGGAAGTAGAGAGGGGAGGGAATAATAAAAGAAGGGAAAGTAGCAGAGGAAACAAGAGAAAGAAGTCGAGGAGAGGAGACAGGAGGTGAAGGAGGAGCAGGAAGGAGAGAAAAGGAGAAGAAGAAAGGGCGTAGAGGAGGAGGATGAGGAGGAGAGGGGTCACAGATCTGATTGTGCGTCATCATAAAGTGGAGATTTATTCCAGCGTGTTCTCATCTCCTGCGACCCCTCGACACAACGCTCATTAGCATAGAAACCACATTCACAAGCTGCTGATTGGACCGGGGCCGACAAGACCAGGATGTTTAGGAGGAAGAGTGTGTGTGTGTGTGTGTGTTGGCGTGCACGGGCGCTTCGTGGACTCGTACGCACACCTACGGGGGGGCAGGCAGGTTACACATCATCATAATAAGCAGAGGCATTTCCAATCAAAGCAGGTAATCCTTCCTCCTGCTCGCTCGCCGTCCGCCTCTTGTAATGTGTGTATGTGTGTGCTCGTGGGTGTGTTTGTCCATTAGTGGAGAGCCATTTGAATGCCCCCACGCACAAATATTTAGAAAAATGCCCAGATTACATCCCAAGCCTCTCCACCCACTCGTCACCCAGACGCTGACCTCAGAATATGAGTCTGAAAGCCAAAGATTCTGTGGCCACAACGTTGCTGCACAACTAATTATTCCTGCAGATTTGTGTAAAAGTGATAATTTAAGAATCGAATCTCTCCCTCATCGGCTCTGTGTTTTTATTCTTTCTGCAGTGACACATAAAGTTTCTTTACTGGGCTCAGTGTGATCAGCAGCATACCAACTAGACCTGCGTGGTGCTCAAGTGAAAAGCCCAACATATTCCCATCTAATTAAAGCTGGTTTTACACATTCAACAAGCCCCCATTCCAAAACACAGTCACAGAAATGATTAATTTGAGGTTTTTCTGATCTGCAACCTTTACGGTTAAGGTTTAGTTAAGTGTAGGAACCTAAAACCGCTTGGTTATGGTTAGCGAAAGATGTTGGTTGTGGTTAAAAGAAACCAACGTTGACTGTTGATGGGAGACGATGACTCGAACCACGATCTTCAGTGTCAAACTCTTTGTACTGAACAAACTGCTGATGCTGTGGTTTTCTACCAAACTCTTACAAAAACTTAAGTCCTACAAAAACGAATGGGAATTAGTTTTTGGTGACAATCAGTTTAAATTCACACATCAAAGTTCACATTTATTTGTTTCTGATGTTTTCCACTCCCAGTTATCCAATAAAAAGGCAAAAACACCCATAAATAATTTCTCCGTTAACTAATATAAAGAAGGTTCATTTAAAGCGAATGGTCCTGAGAAGTGATATTTCAGTAGAAATTTCCATAACACCCTTTACTCATAATGTTATCTTGTTCCATTGTTTGCAATCAATATCATTCATAATTTTGTCAAATCACTATTTTTCTCAAAGATCATTCATACATTTTTAACACTGAAAACCTGAACTCTTGTACCGGGACGTTGGATTTCCTGACTTAAAGCATCTCTTAAGTTGATAACCTGCTCCGTCCATGTGATGATTCTGACCTGCTGAATCCACTTAAAAGCTGTATTGATTTCACCTGTTAAATCCTCTTCAGTGACGAGGAGGAGGCAGCTTAGAAGGATTTGAAGTCTTCACATGTGAGACATGGTAAATGTAAAAAAGGGGATTTAAGTCAATATCCGTATTACTGGAGGTCCAACGGATATGTGGACACAGAGCGCAGGACTGATCTCCATATATACATGAAAAGGAAGATTCTGTTTTTTCCACTTTGGATATGAATAACTAATAAGTAACATTTATCTTCTTTTATGGTTTTGGAGATTATCTGCCATTTTTAGCCACATCAGCTCCATCTCTTTGGTCCAGACTGAAAACTATTGGACAGATTGTCATGAAATTTGGTTCAGACATTCATGTTGCCCTCAGGATGAAGTGTGATAACTTTATCGCCATCTTCACGTCAAAATTAAATTTTTTGTCCAATACTGAAGTACAAACACTGCTGCACAGCTGATTATGAGTGAAAACATCATCTTATAAGCAACAAAATAAAAAAACTAAATCCTGAATAATGCAGCAGACTGATGCAGGATCCAACTGAATATCCACCTCCTGAATTGATTAAGTTAACTTCAGAATTAAATCCCACATGTTTCACTTTGTGGATGAATGTTTTCCATTCGGTGTTTCTTAAACTGCAGATCACGACCCAGAAAGAGGTCAGGGACTCAGTTTCTGGAGGGTCGACTCCTCAGAAAGGAAACAGGTTTGTCTCAATTAGTCTTCATCCCAGAGAGAGAAACCACTTCCCTCTTATCTGGGTCCCAGGCTGAAAACGCCTGAAATCCTCTGAATTACCCATAATCCTTTATTCTACCGAGCGTTTGCCCTTTGCTTTGACCTGCCTCGGAGCAGTTGAAGAGTTTTGTTCTGAAATGAGATATCTGCTGTTTGAAAAACTTCACTCTTTCTCCGGCAGAATGATTGATAGCACAAAGTAAAGATGGAGCCCTGTGAAGGATCATGACTTAAACTGACAATATTGCACTGTGACTGTGTTTTATACTGAGAAAATATTATACTTTTGGGAGAATTTCAATGTAGTTTTATAGTGTTTTGCCTTAATGCATGCAAACACTGACCAGTTATGTTTTTGCTTCGGTGAGCAGATTTTACAAAATTATTTTCTTTCAACATTTGCTTCAGAAGGTTTTTGTCTCCGTTCCCTGTTTCGCTTTGTTTTATTTGGCAATATTAATAACATTGTGTGTAGCAATCGTCAAAACGAACATCACAAACTGCTTAAGAGTGAACAGATTAAAAAATAGACGAACAAAATCCAAACAGAAAATTCGAGAACAATGTTACCGTGGATGCTTAGAGCTCATCTGGCTGACTTTCGTTTAAAAAAACACCTACAGCTAACACACCGACTCCATGGCATTATACTTCCTGTTTACATCCACCAAAGCATTATGGGAAGTGTAGTTCAGAAACTTCATTATCTACCAAATATAAGAAATCGGTGCGATATACTATCATGTTATCATATCTTGCTACCATATTGGAAATCGTAAACCTGTAGTTGTCTTTGTGCTTAAATATTTTTTTGTTAAAATGGTAAAGATATGGAGACAAACTTGACGAGTCACTGGAAAGCGTTGCTGAGAGGCCGGCCATGCCTGCAGCAGCGTTACTTTAGTCCTGTCGGTCGGTTTCAGGGACTCACACTCGCTGACACACTGCGTGAACGGAGAGCGGAGGCGAATCTCCCTCTTGGGCGATCAATAAAGTAGAAGAAACAGTGGAAATAATACGAGCATGTCAGCTGTGTGTGTGTGTGTGTGTGTGTGTGTGTGTGTGGGAGGCTAAGGTTGTATAGATTTATTGACAGCATTAAGTTGAAGTGTTGAATAATATAGAGGAGTCCACTGAAGGAACAGCAGCACCTGCTGACACACTCACAGTGTGTTTCTACATAACTCGATTGTTTTCCTCAGACTGACAGCGAGTGAAATCTGCTGCACTGCTGATGACAGCTTATGTAGAGCAGACGTGTTGTGTTGTGTTTGGATTAATTAATTAGTTTTTTGGACTTTGTGGACTTCGGCTGTGACACCTGCAGCCCTGCAGGGCGTCTGCACACACGGTTTCACTCCTGACTGAGCAGGAAAACAGCTGCTTTATTTTAACTGTATTACAATTTACTATGTGCTTACTTACCCTGATCTTTCTTCATGGCTTTAATTCATATTTTTACTTTGGTCTGCAATTTTATTTCAAGAAAATATAAGAATTTCCTTTCGAAAGTCATTATTATCACCTTGTACTGAGGTCAAACGTTTAGCTTGAACCTGCCTATTTTCATGGACTGTATAAAGGAGTGGGGCCATCCTTCGTTTTGTGCACTGCCATTTTTAAGCCTCGAGTTTGACATTTTTGCCGTTACCATCTTGTTTTTTGGAGCCGGTGGTGTCGCCCTCTGCTGGCCAGTAGAGAGAATCCAGGTTTTAGGCACTTCCCTCCGCGTTGGCTTCAGACCCTGAGGCTTCATCCACGTCTCATACACAGTCTGAGCTCGAAGTTGTAACTCAAAACAAAGTTCACAGCTATTTAAATGTGCACATTGCCGTGGATGCGCATTGCTACAACTCTAGCCTGATTGACTGTCACCGACGTAGCTTTTTGTCAATCACAAGGCAGCCCCGCCCTAAAGCATACGCTGCTTTATCGTCTGTTTTACTCCTAACGGGACCATCATTTACAAAAAGAACATCCTGCTGTGCCGAAGAAGATGTGAAACTCTTAATATTCTCTCTCTGTTAGCTCCGTGTTTGGTCTCCACCTCCTCCTGAGGGGAACATCTGGCTCTCCAGCTGCTAAACGCTCCACGGTGGGTTTACCTGCGCCTGTTTGCTGATAGTTTGTCCTGTGTTGTGTTTGTGCAGCTGGGGCGGGGGACAAGGTGGGCTGGGCGTTCGGCCTGGGCCTGGAGAGACTGGCCATGGTCCTGTACAGCATCCCGGACATCCGGCTGTTCTGGAGTCAGGACGAACGCTTCCTCAGACAGTTCAGAGTGCAGGACGTCCAGCAGCCCGTCTGCTTCCAGGTACAAACCTCCTCAACGTAGAGCCTGAGGGCAGCTTACTTTCTGTTTCCAGAGCGTTCAGCTGAATCTCATGGTCTTCCTCGGGTTATAAAACTGCTTTTCAGACACTAATGTATTTATAAATATAAACATATTTATAGATACATAAAAGAACTTCTGGACAAATAAAACCCAGAACAACACAAAGCTTCACTGGGTTTAACATGTTGGAAAACTGTAACCATGGTAACTTCTATGTGACAAAACCTCATCTCTCCTCTCCTCCTCTCCTCTACTCCTAGTCTCCTCTCCTCCCCTCCTCTCCTCCTCTCCTCTCCTCCTAGTCTCCTCTCCTCTCCTCCTCTCTCATCTTCTCCTTTCCTCTTCACTCCTCCTCTCCTCCTCTCCTCTCCTCCTAGTCTCCTCTCCTCCCCTCCTGTCCTCCTCTCCTTCTATCCTCTCCTCCTCTCCTCTCCTTGTCTCCTCCTCTCCTAATCAGCCAATCATTTCCTGTGTGGTGTGATTGATCTCTTTCACCTCACAGGGACTCATGGGTTTCGTTATTAATTATGAATAATCTCAGTGTTTGTTTCAACGTGTTGCATAACGCACCCGAATCCCCGACCCAGCGGTCGCGGCCTGGTTGCATTGTGGGTAATGTAGTCATCATGTTTCGACAAGGAAGGACAGTCAGTGGAATTAAAAAAAGACGATATCTCCGGTTCTGCTCCATCGATTTGGATCATTTTTGTTTTAAAGTGTCCGTTGTGAGTCTGAAGATGCTGCAGGATTTCTGAACAAAGCTTAAACAGACAGAATTTAATCAGGTCAAGAAACATAAACTTCACCTAGTTTAGACTCCACTTTGTATTTCACCTCCTCTTTCTTACCTGTTCTGTTACTTTCCTCCTTTTGCCCTCTCCCCTGTAGTCTTTCATCCACCTGTGTGTGTGTGTGTGTGTGTGTGTGTGTGTGTGTGTGTGTGTTCTAGCCTCTTAACCTCATGTATAAAACATTTTGACAGTGGGGGCTCACATCAGCCGGCACCAGTCACTTCCCCTGACCCCACCATCATCACACACCTACACACACACACACCCACACACACACACACACACATACACACACACACACACACACACCTACACACACACGCACACACGGTTCACACAGCGGTTACTCTGTCCCTGCGAAAGGTGTTTTTGTCGACTCTCGTCTTCACTAATGAAGAACATTTCAAGTGACTGTTGGAGGGCAGAGAGGAGAACAGAGAAGAAGAAAAAGAGATGAGGAAGGAGGGGTAGATGGAGGAGGAGGAGGAGGAGGAGGGGAGGCTGTTAATGGGTGAGGAAGGAGGGAAAGATGGAAGGAATAAACAAGAGGAGAAACACAGGTAGGACAGAGCAGGTAAGATGAAGGATGGAGGGGCTAACGACAAAAACTTAAACGGGTGAGGAAGAGGAGGAGAAAGGAAGGAATGGAAGGAAAGAAATACTAAAAGTAGAAATTTATACAGTCAAGATAAACAGGAAGTAATTAAATATGGTGGTAAATGAAAGATGAAAATAAAAAATGAGAGATTTGGTGAAAAACAGATGCAAGTTTGGAAAGAAAGGAAGGTAGTGAGGACAGAAGTTAGGAAATAAGAGGAAGGAGGAGAGGAAGGATAAATTAGGGGAAAAGGGAATTAAATAAGGAAGGTAAAAAGGAAAGGAAACAAGTTGAGAAGTTACAAAAGCATGAAGGAAGGAAACAAGAAAGGAAGGAAAGAAAGACAGAGGGACAGAGGGGTGGGGGGTGGGGGTATGGAGGGTCTCAGCTGAGGACGGACAATTGTCTTGCTGCTCTCCACCTCACACTCCTGTTAGTTTTATTGATGAACTCGGTTCCTCCGGAGGGACCAGGGGAGCACGGCTCATCTCCTGCCCAGGGTCAGTGCACCTCTCCTGGGCTGAGACTCTCCACCTCTCCCCATAAACCCTCCACAGGTAATGAACTGTGACCGTCGAGGGGCCGAACAGGAGACGGGCTGTGTGTGTGTGTGTGTGTGTGTGTGTGTGTGTTCATGTTTGTATACACACACACAAACACAGCTCCCTAAGAAACATCCTATCTATACTATATGGCCGAAAGTATGTGGACACCTCTGTCCACCTGCCTACTTGTCTTCCTTCCTTTGTATTTCAGTAAAGTTAAAATAATAATATGAATGTGAAATGAGAATAGTGTCTTCTACCTATATGGTACCTACCTTCCTTCCTTTCTTTCTTTGCCAAAGTATCTCAGTAAAGTTACAATAACAATAGAAATATAAGATAAAAATAATGTCTTCAGTACAGAATCAATCACCTGACTACCATCCCATATATCTACCTACCTGCCGTTATTCCTTCTTTCCTTTGAGTGAACTTATAATAGTAATAGAAATGTAAATAAAAGTCCCTCCTCCCTATTTCTCCCCCTTCCTTCCTGTCCCAAAATATACATCTTTTGTTGAATGGATAAGTAAACATTATGTCGACGGAAACGTTTGAAAAGATGAGATGAGGTGGGAGAGAGAAAAGGATGAGAAGTTATGTGGATGTCGACTCCTTCCTTCCTCCTGCGTCTGTCTTTCTCTCTGTGTTTATTAAAAGTTATTTCCAGGATAATAAACAAGTCAAAGACAATAGAAATCTCTCTCTCCGTCTGTCGCTGCATAAAACATCAGATTTATTCTGTCGTTGTGATTAAGTTTTAATGTGTTATTGTCTTCATGTTTTACTCTGCTGCACTTTCTTCTCTTCCCTGCTCATCTCTCTCTTTTATTCTGTCACTGTTGTTCCTTTCTGCTTACTTTCACAGTTTCTCGCTTTATCTTCGGACTTAATCTGCTTCTGAATTTCTGCCATTTCTTATGTTTTTAATCTTTTTTCCTCTCCCTTATTATTATTGTTTTGTCTTTTTTTATCTTACATTTATAAATCAGTCAGTCACAAACATGTTTACTCCACAGCTTTTGAATCACTTTTTAGGATGGATATCTCATAACGTGTAACTGTAAATTATATTATAAGATAAAGCTCTTTAAGAGACTCAAAGGTCCACATTTTAAGAAATAAATGCTGAAGACATGAGGTTTTTATCAGTATTTATTGGTATTTATGGTCTTTATTAGCAGACAGGTCTCTCTTACCACCAGGTATTTCCAAACAGGAGTATGAACTTACATTTACAGGCATTATCTGTGTTTTGTGAGCCGTTTTCCACCATTGGAAGATTTAGAAAAAAATTTATTTATATAAAGATGGAAAGTAACAGAAAGTAAACATTTCTACCATTCTGTCGGCCTTTTTGGGTTTTATTTTCTTATTCTAGCTGCATTAGAATACTTTTAAGCACCCAGATTTGTTTTTAAAGCTAATAGTCGAAATGTTCAAATTGTCCTTTTTTGTGTTTGTGTTTTCTCAGCCCCTCAGTAAATACCCCCCCCTCCACAACGACATCTCCTTCTGGCTGCCGGAGAGCCGAGAGAGCGAGGACGGGCGAGAGAGCTTCACAGAGAATGACTTCTACGAGCTGGTGCGCTCCATCGGAGGAGACCTGGTGGAGAAAGTGTCTCTGGTGGACGAGTTCACACACCCGAAGTAGGAAACAAACACACACACACACACACACACACACACACACACCTGTTTGTGTTGACTCACATTCATTCCCTGCAGTCTTGACCCTAAAGTTTAATGGTTTATCTCATGGGGCCCACATGTGTGTCCCCAGTGGGAGTTTTTGTGTCCACATAATGTGACTGTGTGAACACATTTATGTCCCCACAATGTGAGGCATATACACATAAACACAGCCACTAATGTACACAACAGAGAAGTTAGTCTGTTAGTCTTTCTAAGGTTTCTCCCAACAAGCAACTGTCTGTGTGGTCGGGACGTTTTCAGACTGATATATTGTTGTCTGACCTTGACATGAAATACACATACTGGCACATTAATGTATGTAAATATATATATAAGCACAGTATTATATTTACATGGGCACCATAACAAAGGAAATGAGGAAAGGCAAAAAAAAAAAGGAAGCAAATTTAAGGAGAAGAAGAAATGCTACAAGAAAAGAAGGAAGAGCATAAAGACAGGAAAGAGAAAAGGGAAAGTCAAGAAGAACAGAGGAATAAAGTAAGGCAACAAGAGAAAGGAAAGAGGAGAAGAAAGGTAAAAAGTGATGAGAAGAACATGAAGAGGAAGAGGAAGAATAAAACAAAGTGATGAAGACATGAAAGACTAAAAACAACAAAAAGGAAGAAAAGAGAGGTAAAGGTCACTCTTTCTATTTTTCTGCTAATGGCCGACGACTGATGGCCGAGTCATCACTTTTAATTAACACACACACACGCTCACACACACACACACACTCTCTCTCTCTCACACACACACACACACACACACACACACACTCTCTCTCTCTCTCTCTCTCTCACACACACACACACACACACACACACAAACACACACACACACACACACTCTCTCTCTCTCTCTCACACACACACACACACACACACACTCTCTCTCTCTCTCTCTCTCTCTCACACACACACACACACACACACACACAAACACACACACACACACACACTCTCTCTCTCTCTCTCACACACACACACACACACACACACTCTCTCTCTCTCTCTCTCTCTCTCTCTCTCTCTCTCTCTCACACACACACACACCTATTTGTACAGTGAAAACTGCCTGTTTACTCTAAATGGCAATGAGAAGCAACGAGTCTCTCTATCACACATACACACACACACACACACACATACACACACACACACATACATACACACACACACACACACACACACACAAAGCTGTCCTTGCCGTACACCTCTGAGCCTGCGGTGCCTGGTGTTGACACCTCATTTTTTAAGAAGTACGTGTGTGTGTGTGTGTGTGTGTGTGTGTGTGTGTGTGTGTGAAGGGCAGCAGTGGGAGGTTGGTACCTTATGCCTGAGAACTCCTTTTTCACATTACTGATACACACTTTCACTTGCCCGACCTTGCGTTTGTGCGTGTGTGCATGTGCGTGCACGTGCGTGGGTGTGTGTGTGTGTAGCGAGGGCCCTACAGTGCGTAAAAATGTCCGACACTATTCATCTTTCAGCATTTTAATGTCTTTTAAATAGCGACCTTTTTCCCCACCGAGCTCAGACACACACACACACACACACACACACACACACACACACAGTCTAACATTACATTAATATACACTGACTTTTGGTATTAGAGCTGAGGGAGGGAGGGGGAGACACAGGGAGATAAAGAGAGAGAGAGTAATGGGAGATAAAGACTTAAAGGCTCAGCAACACTAGAATTTATAACTATAAATCTATAAAATCGTGGATTAACACAAAACTTTAGTGAACTTTTACAAACAAATTGACCCTTTTGACCAAATGCAAACTGTCGGGTCAGAAAAAGATGATTAACAGGAAGTGAAAGAAACAAAAGAACCAGCAGCCGCGTTTCCATCGAAATGTATTGCAAGATTTTACTGAATTTCAAGAAAATCTGCAAAAGAAAATGTGAAAGAATGATGTTTTGCAATTATTAGGAGTTGGTTCATGGAGATCAGCGGCAGGTGGCGCCAGTCGGAAAAATATTATACCATCGCAGAGGAAGATGGCCAACAACACGACGTCATTAAAAGATCGCCCGTTGAACCTCAAATGGTGAAAAACAAAGTAGAGAACTCGATGGAAATTCGAGATTTCTGTTAGTTTCATGTGTTGGTGTGAGGAAGGTCACATCAGATCTGTGGAGCGATGCGGAGGCTGTTAGGGGAATAACCAGGAAGACGTAGACAGCTGATCAGTCATGTGAGTTAAATGTTCACTACGTCAGAACTGCATCAAAACCACCTCAGGGGAGCGTAAAAACATTGCTGTTTCCATCAACCTTTTCTGACATGATACTTCAAAATGTGCATAAAAGTGCGTTGATGGAAACACGGCTTGTGAAAATCAGTGGTTGGACTGTTCCTAGTTTAACTTACTGTTTGTTAGATCGCACATCGGTGGGAACTGATAGTGTTCATCCATCTTTGTGTCATCAGATTCTGTTTGTCTCTTTCCTGCTTCAACATGGGCACAAAGTCCTCCATAAAGAAAAGCTTTTCCCTGCTCAGAGCCCCGACCTCAACCCCTCCAACTGGAACAGTGTGTGAATGGGATCAAACCCCCGCAGTAAGTTCAACATCTGGTGGAAAGACTGAAACCAGAAGAGTGGAGGCTGTGAGAGCAGCTCATTAACGAACACGGTCTCTGAATCACATGTGCAACTATCTCATGTAGGTGTATGTTCGTGTTTCCACATACTTTTGTCTTCAATTGAAGTTCTGAATTCTTAAATTAGTGCCGCACAAAATACCTGCATTGCACCTTTTTTACTCCCAAAAATGTCTCCCCGTTCTCCCTCTCTCTGCGTCCCACACACTGTCATCTCCTCTGCCAGTGTCCCTGTCGCTCACACACACCTCCACACTTGTTCTCATCACTGGCATCACAGCCTGATGATAATGATGGAGGGAGAAACTTCAGTCAATTACTGTGATCAGTTCTTAAATTAGTGGCGCATAAAATACCTGCATTGCACCTTTTTCTTCCCAAACCTCCAGACTCTCTCTCTCCCTCTCACTCTCTCTCTGTCTTAGACACACTTTTATGTGGTGTCTCACACACACACACACACACAGATTCTCTATTTACACCCTTTATCATTCTTCTGCCTGTTTACGCTGCACCTCACCCTACTTCAAAATAAGATATAGAAGCTTTTTAAAGAACGAGTGTATCTGCTCACACTGTTGCTCTGAGTGACATGTTCCTTCATCACTATGAACACACACACTGTAGTTTATTTAGACTCAAATACCCACTGACTGACTCATGGGCCGGCCTGGCTCGGGGGGTAGAGGTCGTCTAGTAATTGGAAGGTTCCTTGTTCGATCCCTGGCTCCTCCAGAAGTGTCCTTGAGTGTCCTGACTGCTCCTGATGAGCAGGTTAGGACACTGTTGTTGTAAAGCGCTTTGAGTTGTCGGTAGACTAGAAAAGCCTATATGCCTTGAATGTAAACGCAGTCCATTTACCATTACTAGGAAGTAGTCCCCAACAAATGCACTATTTTATTCTGTTTGTTAACAATGAAACTATACAGCTCTGGAAAAAATAGCCAGTGTTCCTCGTTCTACTGAATGAGGTATTGATTAAGTGATGACCCGTACCAAATCTTATTTAACAAGGAAAAGTAAATGAAACCACTGCTGTGGTCGTCACTATCCTCCTGCAGCTGGATGGCGGAAACAGTGCCTGTTAGTAGTACCTCAAACGGAATTGGAATAAAAAACAACAACTTTTGACCAGAGGAAATGAAAGGTTTGATTCTGCTTTTACTGGCAGAAGGAATCAGTGAGCGTCCGGTTGCGTCCATCCAGAGGACGGTTCATAAGAACAAGCAGCAGACACGGAGCTACGGAGGGCGAAGTCGACTCTCCACTGACCAGGAAAACATCAAGTGACCTACAAAAAGATCAGCAGACTGCAGCTGGAGTGAAGTGCACGACGAGGACTGTCCGAAATGTTTGAGGTGATTTACATCTCCAGTAGGAACCAACAGGGTTTGATAGCATTTTATCGAACCTGAATCAAGTTCTGAATCCTTTCGAATCCCTTATCGAATCTTTTCAGGTCGTTGCATGATGCACAAAACGTTAGCTGAAGGTGAAATGGTTGTTGCACTGCTGCAGGTCACAGAAAGGAACTTTATGGTGATAAAGATTTAAGCGATCGACTTGTTCTCTCCTTTGTCGTGAGTTCCCTCCTGCAAGTATTGCATTTGGTTGACTTTAGTGAGGTGAATCCACAGTTTGGAACGGTTAAGTTAAGGCGCTCTGACATGTTCAGTCAGTTTTGTTGACAACAGTGTCGCTTTATACGTCAAAAAGTTTTTTCCGTCCGTGCAGACACCAGCAGTGTCAGAAAGAAGCTACAGAGACGATCTAAGGCTGCAGGGCTCAGTGCTCCATTTAGCTGTTGACAATATTTTTTAAATTGTGGCCGATATCAGATTTCAGTGTGAACTGGTCTCAGCCCTGAACTGTCCCGCATGCACAAAAGAACAATAACAAATACGCCCCACGCAGCACGCCGTCGTTCAAATTCAGGATGTCAAGCAAGAGCTGCTTTTACCTACATCTCCACAAGACTCGGCAGGACACTCAGTTCAGAGTGACATACAAGTCGCATGAATTCAGATATGACTCTTCAGACTGAGGTCGCATTGCAAAAAAGTCAGACGTGTACCTGCTTTAGGACCACATATGAACGGGGCCCAAATCAGGATTGAAAAGATCGGATTCCGTGTGGTTTGTGCTGTAAGGGAAAAAAACAGATCTGAGTCACATATGAGAAGAAAAATTGGATTTGGGTCACTTCCTTCTGCGGTCTGAACGCAGCCTAAGAGAGGTCGAGAAGGAAAGATTTAGACCTTCATTGGCTGCGAAGCTTAACTGATCCGGGTGTTTAACCAGTTTGGAACCGGATCTGAAACTGAAATAGAGAGCCATCTGACAACTCACTCAGAAGTTTGGTCATTTAATGAGCTTTTATTCTTTTCTCAAACAAGAGTTTCTAAAAGACAAACTGAACATTTATTCCCAGTTGACTTATTCACCCTCCAACTCCCTCTCTTTAATCTATCTGCTGTGATAGATTGTTGTTCTGCTTCTGCTGTCATTAGTCAGCATATTACATTTTGCTAACAGCCCTGACTGGATCCAAAAAGCTGATGAGGAAGCTGAGACTGTTTGTTCCCATCAGAAACATAAACCAGCAGTCAGCCCGCACTGACACACTCGCATTCACTCACTTCACTGCTGTCTCCTGTCTACATCACCTGAAACCAATCATCTTTTAAAAACTGTTATTATTGATTGACGAGCTTCTGTCCCACGGATGCACAATAAAGGTTTCTGAATCTCAACTGCGAGGTTTCACGCTCTCCCCAGAGGAGCTTTAACTCTACTGGATTTATCTTTACAAGAGCAGCAGACATTGATCAGAATCCCACCTCAACGCAGTCTACACACCTTTCTTTTTACAGTTTGTGATATGGAGATTTTAAGATAATATAAATGTTAATGTTACATAAGAGAAGTATATGAAACAACCTTTAAAAAATATATGAAATGTCAATCAACAATGTGTATTCTTTGTATTGGAGCACGTATACATCATCATGGCCCCTTGTTAAAGATTATACTGTTCACTGATCTTGTGAATTCACAATTTAGCTCTGCAATGTTTTGTTAGATTTTATTAGACTGAATTAATATGCATGCCTTTTTATGGCTGGCCTTTGTAGTTCTGCATCTTTTTGTAGTCACTTTGCATCTTTGTAGTCGTTCTGTGTGTCTTTGTAGTCATTTTGCGTCTCTGAAGTTGCTTTGTTTTTGTCTTGAATCTTTTTGTTTCGCATCTCTTTGTGTTCCTTTTTCGATTATCATAGGTTGAAATGTAAAATCGACAATTATATATATATATATATATATATTCTTTACTATATGTCATATACAGTCGTGCATATATACATACATATCAACTCATACTTTTCCTTCCTTCAAGTCCAACACCAGGTCACTGAACTTTATGTAAAACCACTGAATATACATTATATAAAACAGGAAGAAGAGTACAGGCAATTCTTTCAAGTGCTGTTTATCTTCAGCTCTGACTGTATAAGTGAAAACTTCAGTGTGGATGTGTGTTGATGTGTGTTTCATCTCCAAACAAACCATGATGTGCATTATGGCTGTAAATTGATCTAAAACCCACTAAAGCTGCTGGAAATTGCAGCCTCTCAAATATATTTTCTCCTCCAAAGTACTTCTAAAGTTAATCGAATGAGGGAGGGATGGAAAGAGTGCGAGGAGAGAGAAAACAAAGTGCCTCTCTCTCTCCCCCTCCCTCCCTCTCTCTCCTGATAGTCTCTTTCCCTCTCCCCCGCTCCATAAACATCTCATGTAGTAGCAAATCAAAGCTGATGGCTCGCTATGATTCCCCACAAATCTGCATTTATTGGTCGGTAACGCTGTCAGCCGCGACTGGGGCGAGACTAATTTGATAAGCCGACAGAGCTGTCAATCAAGTTGACAGCGCCCTCCCCTCTCACGACTCCCCAGAGAGAGAGGGAGAGAGAGGATGGGTGAGGTAGAGATGGACAGAAAGGTGTGTGTGCTGCTGTTTCTTTCTGTCAGTAACAGTATTAGTATAGTAATAGTAGCTACCAGTGCTATTAGTAGAAATACTGCGGGTCATGGACCCCTTCAGTGACACCTAAGACCCCCAAAAACTACAAAAATCTAAATACAAAGGAACCAAAGAAGGTCTCAGATCGTATTTCTAATTTAAAGAAGAAAAAGTGTGTAAAAAACGAAGTGAAATGCTCAGAGCTGTGAAAAGTATAAACACAGGCATCATGATTAATTCATATGACCTCGTTTTTAAAAAGTACAGTAAATGTAAACTAATCCATATGCAAAACCACAGTCCTGATTTCTCTCATGGAAGAAAAAGAAATGTCTTTAAATCACTAACAGGGGCGCAGTTAGAAACTTTTCAATGGAGGGGGGGCACATTTGTAAACTGAATAAAATGTGTTAAAACTCCAATTTAAAGTCCTTGTAATGAGTGAATGCCAAATAAACAACTTTAAATATACTAATATTGAATAATATTAATAAATAGCTATTTGTAATTTCAAATATGCAGAATCCAAGGACTGACTGTGGGACTCTGGACGTCCTCCTGAACCGGAGACGGACCCTCGGACACAAAACGTCACCGAGACGAGATAAGACTGTAAAAACGTGTAAAGAGGGAGTTTATCTGCTGCCTGTTACTCTCCTCTGCTCCTTCTCTTTCTGTTCAGTCCTTTCTTCCTCCACCTGTCATCCTGTCATCATTTCATCCCCCTCTCCACTTCCTCCCCCCCACTTCCTCCCCCTCTCTGCAGGCTCAGCAGGAGACAGAGAGGCAGCCGCCCACCACAACTCAATGAATGATTTAACAGAGAGAGAGAGAGAGAAAGAGAGACATTAACCCTCACTCCCAAAAAGATGAAGGAGGGAAGAGAGTGACGACTCGGAGGGAGGGAGGGAGGGAGGAAACAGATGACAAAGGGGAAGAGGGAGAATTGGTAGAGAGAGTTTTATCATCAGTGAGGGAGAGGGGGGAGAGAGAGTGAGTTGTCATTTTCCGGTGTGCAGGTTTCTGCGTGTTATTCAGCTGAATAATGTATGATTGTTTTCTGTTCCCACAACCAATCAGCCTGACTGAGAGAGGCAGACATGGAACCGCTCTCTCAATCCACTTTTCATCCTTCGACCTCAGCGAGATGCATTAAGCGGTCAGTCCGGACACTCCCAGGTGCATCCAGCTTTTCTCGCCATAACTTCCCCGTGCTCTATAATCCAGGAACAGCTGGAAACAGCTTCTAACCTCGTCCGAACCTCTGATTTGTTCAGCGATTTAAAAAGGTCAAAACATGAACACAAAGTCGGACTGAAAGAGACAGTTTGGGCTTCAGGTGACGTGTCGGCCATGTTGGAGACTTCTGCAACATAACTGATACACAACCTGTCAGATCGCAAATACTTTGTGTTTAAGTTTTCAGGTATCTGTACTTTACCCGAGTATTTATTTTTCTGACAACTTTGTACTTTTACCTACATTTAAACACAAATATCTGAACTTTCTACGCCTCACATTTTCAAAACAGGCTTGTTACTGTAGTTTTAATTAGGCCTGTCAATCGATTAACATTTTTCATTAAATAAATTACAAATCCCCTAAATAAGGATTTTTCAACCCAAAATCATTACATTACTGTGGCACATGACTAGCGACCGCTCCAACGCATCAACTTACAGTAACATCGGCACATCAATGAATTGTCATAAACATGAAGTTATATCTATGTGGGTGCGCGTTAATTGTTTTGTAATTAATTAATCCAAGTGAACGCAGCACTAGTGTTAATGCATTTTATTTGGAACTTTAGTTTTTACTTTATAGTCTTACTTTACTTTATATCTCACAGCATGAACCTTTTCACCTTTACTTGAGTAAAGAAGTTGAATCAGTGCTTCTAATTTCTAAGAGTCTTTATTTACACAAGTATCTGTGAGAACGTGTGGCCACCTCTGTCATAACATCTGTCATATTATCACTTTATAAAGTAGTTGCGTACTCCCACACCCTGCAGCACGGGGCTTCATGTGGAGTCGTGTCTGGGTGCAGTATTCTCTCTCAGCTCTGAGGGAGACATCTGGCTCTCTAGCTGCTAAACGCTGCACAGTTTCTCCGATCATCCTTTGTGATCCAGACAGCGTTAGTGTGCTCGCAGTCCTGCTAATGAACTCTGTGTCACACACACACACACACAGTTGTGTATTTTGTCGTGCCTGTTTTCTAAATGGGATCTAGATTTCACTTGATCTCACTTTTCTCTAAATGTCAACATCATCCCATTCACCTTTTCAAAATGTCACTTCCTCCTCTCCCTTCCTCTCCTCCTCCTCCTCCTCCTCCTCCTCCTTTTCTTTTCCCTCCTCCTTCTCCTCCTCTTCCTCCTCCTCTTCCTCCTCTTCCTCCTCCTATCTAGGTTACCCTGCAGTGTTAGCATATTAGCTTACTGCAGCACCGGCTCCCTGGAGTGTCTTAATATTGTGTGTGTGTGTGTGTGTGTGTGTGTGTGTGGCAGTAATGTTTTATGGGCACATGAGAGATTGTGTATCAACAACCAACCAGATTTATATCAGCGAGCTCACCGGCTGCCACAGCCCCAAGGGCCTCTGGGTAATCTGGGTGTAATTGAGCAGAGAGGTTACGGTGGCAGACACACACACGCACACACACACACACACACACACACACACACATACACAAACATGCTTTCATCAGGGAGTTAAAAAGACAGAATTCCTACACACACACACACACTGCGGTAAATGCACATTGTGTGCACGTAACACAAATACACACACGAGCAAGACAAATGTAAACAAACATTCACAGACAAACAAGCACACAAAATATACACACTACACACTACACACTACACACACAGACAGCAAATAACCAAAGATTTTTCTCTCTAAATAACTGCACATGAAATATGTTTTTATATATTTAAAATGAACCCATGATAACAAGCGGCAGCATTAACTGAACAGGTAACGTGTTGTGTTTTTAGTGCACAAATAATGTAACAAACATAAATACACAAGCACAAGAAAAAAGACCAAATCACCCCAAACTCTTCCTGTAAACTAATAAAGTTTAAAAAGTAACAAAACTTTGTTGACAGATGAACAGAAGTCACATCAGAGGTGCACTCTTACTTTTACACTTGACTCCTCTACTTTATGGCCATTTCAACATAGTGAAACACCATAGGACATAAAAGTAATTGAAGTAATAGTAATAATAATTAATAATTAACACAAACACCCCCATGGGGAAACTTCCAGTTATGATGTATACCATTGTATTCATACTTACAGACAGAATAATCGCAGCACATTAATGATTTAAGAGTTAAGGGCACAAACAGCCTGTGGGGAGGTGCTGCTGCAGAACCAGAAAGTTCTGGTTCTGATGCTTTCAGTCTTTAGGAGAAAGGAGGAAGTTCAAACGATGGTTAGCAGAGTGAGAGGAGTCCTGAAGAATACCATGTCTCCTTTTCTTTAGTCTGCTGCCGTACATCTGAGATCTGATTCCAAAGGTGAGGATGATCTTGATCCCAGCGCGATAAAAATATTCCTCGTGCCTTCCTGTGAAATGGAGAACTTAGCGTCTCTGCTTCTTCAGCACTGTTGTAGTGTCGACTTCCCACTTTAGAGGCGATTGTAAAGCTCCACCTGTTGAACTCCTGACCATTTATGACCAGATAGGGCTGTGCGATGGGACGATATATTTCATGTGGAGATAAAATCCCCAAAATCCACACAGGTGTAAGATGTTAGTTTAAGAAAGCTTAATAAGTATGATGAATAACAGTTAGTGTTGCACAGCAGTGCACTAAATAATCAGAACAATAATAGTAAATATAAAGAGGCTTTGCTGTCTCATCACCTGCACATTCACAAGACTATCAGGGGCTTATTTTAGACACACACACACACACACACACACATATATATATATATATATATATATATATATATATATATATATATATATATATATATCATGACTTTTCAGCCCTTTTTTATGGCACAACATAATAATATTTGTGCCATCCCAAACCACTTCCTGCTTCCTGCTAGTGACATCTGTACTTCCAACCGAGAGTAACGCTGAGAATGTTCCAGTCCGCTGAGTCCTTCTCAGTGTTTCTCGTGTCATATTCTGTCTTTTTGTGCTTATTCATCGTTGGACTTGAAAAGCTGAGTTTTGTGTCTGTAATCCAGCAGGACACCTGATCTCTCCGAGCTGAGTCTCAGCTCGCCTCCTCGCCTCCGCTCTGTTTTATTTTTACGGCCTGACGTGGAGTTTAGAGCCGAGGCTGCTGCAGCTGACATACATATGGCCGACCGAGAACACACACTGGTGAGGCGGTCGTGCCTGCATCCTGCTGCCAGCTTCAGCACACACACACACAGTCACACGCCTTCTGTCCTGCCCCGGTGAATCATGCAGTCAGCAGCTTTGCTCGGGTCACTCGAGGTGAGAGGGGGAGCGAATCGCTGCTGTCACAGAAAATCCACGTCACTGCAGTTTTTGCTGTTTCACTGACAGGAAGGAAAGTTTCATTGTCATTTGGGTGTTTGGAGTGAGTTTTAGGAACTTTGTATCCTTGAAGCCGGTTCAAATCCTGTCGGACACAGAAATTCACTTCAACATATTTTTTATGTTTTCCTGCATCTGTTTTTGTGGTTTGGCCTCTCTGGGGGAATCTTAACACTGCAGCATGCGATGATATTCTAGACGACAGCGTTCATCACAGAGAGATTCCCATCCCATTTTTACCTTCCCGATACCGATTCCGACACCTGAACTTGCGTATCCAAGTACCAATCTGATACGTGCTTTAAAACAAAATACATATATAACAGCACTGTACTACTAACTCTGTATGGATGTGATAATTGCTGTCACTGTTGTAAAACACGAACAAATATATACCGAGAATGAACGCCAGTATAAAATATTGCCAAAATGTTGACATTTTGCTACACTGCGCTACACTGCTAGCACCTGCCTGATCCGTACTGAGCATGTGCAGCTCTCAACATAAGTTGTATACTTCCTTCATCGATTTCGGACGCAGCGATCAGGTTTTTCCTGAGCTGATGAAGGAAGCAGCTGACGAGTGAACCATCTCGCTTCTTTCTCGTCTCTGTTGAGAGCTGCACATGCTCAGTGCGGACCGGGCAGCGAGTGACACGTGTGGTTGTTGTTCCTGTGTAGATGAGCTGATAAATGATGTGATAACGTGATGTCGGATCGGTGCGTAGACTCGCATACTCGTCGATACCTGATCCAGCATTTTAGGCTGCATGGGAGGAGTTTCTGATACTGGTATCAGTATAGGAACAGCTCCACTTCTTCATGGGAACAAATTCAACATCTGATGGAAAGACTGAATCCAGAAGAGTGGATGCTGTTAGAGCAGCAAGTTAATGAACAACACTGATGCCAACTTGATAAATTACCATACATACAGTGTTTTATGATTGCTGTACCCCAGATTTGGGTGTCGAGAACCAGTTTGGAATTGGAACTGGTTCCAAATATATCAAAACGTGAGGTTCATGGATCGATAAAGTTTGCATTATTATTATTATCAACAAATCCAATGAAAAAATGGCAGTGAATGGATCCTGCTACCAGTCTGACGGAGTGTTTTATTTCAAACATGTTTTCGGCCTTATTGGAGTCATTGGGAGATTTCACAGCATTTTGCAGCTCACACACAGGAATCCAACTGCTAAATGACAAACAGCCAAAGAGTTTTTTCTGGGAAGACGTAACACTCTGGACCTCTTGAGAAATCCCTCACTGCTCCAAGCAGGCTCACATTCAAACCAGCTCCCTGTGTGTTTGATTGGTCTTTTCCAGAGAACTCGCATGTAAAAGCACAAATAAAGTCAAGGGCGAGTTTGTATAGAGCTGCCTGGTGTGGAAAGTCAACCTACAACATGTGCATGCTTTAAACAAGTCTGCTTCTCATCCCAGCCCTTCTCTCTTTCTGTCTTATTTGCTTTCCGTGACCTGGTAGAGATTATCAAGACGATGCCACATCTGACATTCGGCCTTTGACCTGAAGCTCATTCTGCTGTTGTAGGCCTCTCTGTGTGAGCTAATTAAATTTCCCCAATATGAAAACTGTAACATGCAGAGCTGCAGGCAGCAGTGTGTCCAGACTGTGAGCGTGGACACAGATCAGGCTCAGAGCTGACCAGATGTACAGGCTGAGAAACAGCAGTTGTTTTCCAGGCTGAGGCGCTGGGTTTGCCAGGTTTTTACACGGGAGAAGAGGATATTTGCAGTGTGTGTTCCTATCTGCTGTCTGAGTTTCAACTCGCAGCAGTTTTGTATTTGTTTGAATTTTCTGTGCTTGCAATGACTGCGCCTCTCAGTTTACCTGTTTATATGCAGCATTTCTATCCTAAAAGTGACATGTGTGTTGTCAAAGTAGTCGCTTTCTTGTGTTTTGCCATTTGCTTTTCCTGAAGTTGAGGTGTTTTGACTCTCTTGGCCACCGTACTGAAGGTTTTACATGTGCGATGTTGTTTCCAGGCAGTCTGACCAGCTGAGGTCTCGGCAGCTAATTTATTCAACACTAATTCTAACACCTGTTTCTCGCATATTCAAATCCAAGAAAGCAAATGAGTGAATACTGAATCTCTCACAGGTCACTGACTGTTTTTTTTTCCCCTCTGAAATATGAAATTATTAACTTTTTATTGGTCAGAATCGTCCCTTCCCATCATTAAGAGCTCATTGAGCCAGAAAGCACTTCTTCACTCCTTCACATGGACTGCTCAATCCATTTCTTTGTCAGTGTTCGTATTATGGCCCAAACTTGAGTTAAACCATCACTATCAACATAAAGGACAGCTGAGTCTGAGATGTCCTAAGGTGGCCACCGTACGGAGGATAAACTCCTGACCTTTCCTTCAGAACTTTCCTTTAGGACTAACTTTACATCCTTCAGCCACACTTTCAGCGTCGGCTCTCGGGATGTAAATGTCCAGAAATCTGCTGCACGTATTCATGGTGCCAAGAGGATGAATCTTTGATTTGGTGATCCTGTGACTTTCCTCTAGCGCCACCAGCAGGTCACAATCATGTGAAACTGATTGATTATTTCATTTGCACAAACGATCCCAGACTCTATAAAGAAGAAGCTCCTGAGACATGAATCCACAGCTGGTAAAGACTTCACTTCTTGTTCCACCAGATCTCTGAGCCCTCCTGCACTGCCTGCTGTCACATCTCGCTGTATTTACCCGCTAATCACTTTGTTTAAAGCCGATCCAAAAGTAGATTTTTCTGTATGTTTGTAATGAGCAGACAACCCTTTACAGTCGTCTTAAATCTTCACTTTCTCATTAGTCATCTGTTTTTAAAGCAGCACATTCATATGTTCTATTGGAAAACGCCGGACTTTAGGAATTTTAGAAATCTAAATGAAATGCCGGTTTAACATTATAGGATGTTAAAATCAAACGCTGCAGTTGCCAGTTTTGCAGGTTAGAAATTGACTTCGCTCACACTCTCCTCCATCTCTCTGTGACACAAACACAGAGGTCGACCGTCACTGCGAAGCCAGAGATATCGATGGATTTCTCTCACTAATGAAAGTGTCTCGCACTGAGACGAGTGTGTGTGTGTGTGTGTGTGTGTGTGTGTGTGTGTGTGTGTGTGTGTGTGTGTGTGTGTGTGTGTGTTCTCAGGGAAAGTGGGGAACACAAACGTAGGATGGAGAAAGGAATAAAGAGGAAGGAGAAGAGTGGGAACTAAAGAAGGAAGGACGAAGGAAAAGGATACATGGAGTCTTTCTTTATCGACAGCCTCACTGTCTTTTCTACCCTGATGTCAATCGTGTGTGTGTGTGCGTGTGTGTGTGTGTGTGTGTGTGTGTGTGTTGGTGATGAGGTTCGATCCAGGTAGATTGACTTCTTATTGTCTTGGGATTTGGAGGAGGGAGAGAGAGAATGAGAGAAAGAGAGAAAGTGAAGTCCTTAAGGCAGTGTGGTGATGATGTCGAGATAAAGTCTGTATCAAACATGTTCCCGAGCTCCAGTCTCATCTTAAATTCCTCAAATGAGTAGAAAGGAAGAAAAAAAAGGACTAAAAAGCAAACACATCGTCCCTCTGATGGTGTCGCTGCTGCTCACAAGGAAAACAAATTCCTTTCAGATTTGACCTAAATCAGATCAGTGGTCTTTCAGCCGTCTGAGACAAAAAAGGAGCATTTCTGAGACCTTTTCATAATAAAACACCTTTAACAATTCATTTAAAAAAAATGTGATTTCAGTTGGATTTTAAGGCGAATCTGGCGCTTCCTCTTGCTCCCGTCTTTTATTTGGTCTAGTTTAGAGCGTGCTGCCATCCCATAAGAGTCAGTCACACACTGTGTGACTCCAGGTCGAGGGCGTCGACGAGGTCAATGTGTACAATAACTTATACTGAGTGTGAAAGACCCCCGAGACTCCCTCGGCCCTCGTTCTGACTCTGTGGTGCAGGGTTTCTGATTCTGTCAGCAGAAATGAGCTCGACTGAGTCCTCAGACTTCAACACAAACCACCAGCGCGGATCATATCAGTCAAAGTTCAGATGTCCAGAGAGAGAATAGAAGACGCAGAGGAGGAGGAGCGTGAGTTGGAGTGTAAACCAGTTTACCTTATAAACTACCAGTAACACGAGTTATGTTCATTTTAATTCAAACTAATGTTCATTTCTGAAGGAAAAGATTGTCCACATAGGAGGGGTTTCATCACAACATGATATTATATTAATTAGAGCGCCACCGTAACCATAGAAACTCACTACAGCTGAACTCGAGATTACCTGAGCAGCAGCATGTAGCACTTTTTCCGTGATGGTCTGAATAAGTCACTAAATTTGTTTCACTTTTTAGAAATAAAGTCTCTAAGAGGGTTGTGAAAAGTTGTTAAATCTAGCACAGTTTGAATGTTTAAGAAGGTTTTATTTACTTCTACAAAACAACGGACATCCACAGAGAACGTAACAACAAGCAAGAATACAAAACCTGTCCAGTCACCTGTTAGAGATCGGAAATAATCAATAAAGCAACATTGATCGTCTCATTACAAATAGATCAACATCCCATCTTTAGGGGTAAAACCAGGACGATGTTTCTTGTGTAAAACAATACAATCTGAATCTTTGTTAACGAGTGTTTTATACTTTCTGTGGTCAAACGTCCTGCTAACGAATCCAATGCTGGATCGTTTACTCTCCGTAATAAACCAGTTCTATAGGGGCAATAAAAACTGACCCTCAGATGACTGCACTGTGAAATAATGATGCCAACAGGTTCTCTGGAGGTTTATTACGATTATATTCCATATAAAAAACACAGTAACAGTTGGATCTGCCCTCCGTCTAGATACTCAACAGCTAAAAACACTGTGCATGCTTGATATTTACCCACTAAATGTGGGTTTAACTATCCTGAAGGACAGATTTTGCCTGACATGAGGCATAAAGCAAAGTACCAGAACATTTTTTATTGATTTTGATATATGAGAGCGTCCAAACACACGTTTCCCAGTAAAGTCAGTTTTCATTATATAACCCAAAAATACAAATGACAAATGCACAAACACACAAAAAAAAAACTCCTCACATCAAGATTAGGACTCAGATCCAGAATGAAAATAATCTGTAGTTGCTGTAAAATCCTGCTTTTTCATGAATGATGAGGAATAATAATCTAATGATAGAATATATAATAGTACAACAGGCACAGGGGACATTTTACTGTGGAAATACTTTAACTACATGCAACTGATTATACTCACAGACTTTTACTGAGGAACAGTTTCACTGCAGGACTTTTACTGTGACACAGTATTTACAGTGTGTATTAGTACTTTTACTGCAGGAAAGGACCTGAATACTTCCTGCTCCTCTGTTACTACATAACATGAACAATGAAGACGTTTGCTGGCTGTTTGAGCCAAATAAACACAGACAGCAAAAACACTCAGAAACACTCAAGTGGTCAAATTAATGTGAAATTCACTTCATGGTTCATGATGCACCTTTGGGCTCTTAATGAAGGACGCATGATGATATATACAATGTGGAGAAAATACAATGAGCAACCATGTGAAAACAACACTTCATATTCAAAACACACACACACACACACACACACACACACACACACACTCACACACACACACACACACAGGCAACCACAGTTACTCTGAACATTATTTCCTGCTTCTTAATTGTGATTTTAATTTGTAATTTGGCTTAATAACACATGATCAGGACACACACACACACACACACACACACACACACACACACACACACACACACTCTCTCTCTCACACACACACACACACACACACACACAGTGTCTGTCAGAGATTGTAAATATTGTTTTGGATGACTCACTCACCTCAGGGAATTCTACAACCAAAGTGTGTGTGTGTGTGTTGGTGTTTCTATAGGTGTGTTTGTCCTTTCTCTTTCAGTGGGTGTGTGTGTGTGTGTGTGTGTGTGTGTGTGTGTGTGTGTGTGTGTGTGTGTGAAAGAGAGAGAAAGAGAGGGAGGGAGAGGGCGAGCAGGGCAGCTGGTAATTGAAAAGCAGAAGCAGCCATTTTCCGTGTTAATAGGCGGGCCGAGCGGTGGAGTTTCTGCAGAGAAGCGAGCGAGGAGGCCGAGAGTCGGAGGGCACAGATGGAAAAATACTTCCTCTTTCATTTCCGTCCTGCATTGGAAGTCAAACAGCCCGAGAGCGCTAACCTTGAGTCTGATGGAGACAGACAACAGTACGCTGAGTTTCTGCTCAGCTCTGGACTCTATTAGACCTGCTGTCCCCAAAAAGACAACCCAGATCCTCCCAGAGACGAGAGCAGAGATAAAGTGACCCCACAGAGAAGCAGGAGGCAGAGGAATCTGTTGTTGTTCCTTCTCTTTAGTATTTGTATTCAGGGGCCTTGTTTATAAAAATGTTCTTAGATTTACACTGGAAGTTAGTCTTGAGATCTTTCAGACGGTGTGCTGAGGTTCGACTCATGAAAGAAACTGAGCACGACATTAAATCCTTCCTTACGCATGTCCTAGGAAGCCTTACACACCTGTAATATATAAACCTTAAATTGACTTAAAACTGACGGCGGCTGTCTCACAATCAGTAATTTCCCCTCATTTATAATGCAGCATGAATGAAGGTTCAGTCAACAACGATGGACCAGAAGAGAAGACGCTTTATGTCAATGACAATGTCTTGTTTAATAATAAAGTAAATATAATTGGCAATTATATATATAAAATATATATATTACATTTTTATTCCCTAGCCTTTCTGGCCCCTTGATGTCATAGCTTTAATTCTGTATTTTGTCCCATTGTTTATTGTTGCCGGTGGTATATGTTTCTCTTTGTGTTTTTTTTTTTTTTTCTTTTACTTTTAATGTTTTAAATTTCTTACTTATTAAATACACAGAACACATGAAGTTCACACTATGTAGGAGGTAGGACATTTGTTGATGTGGAAGTGAACCAGTTCGGCGTTCTGTGGACGTTTGTGTGGATCCGTCTTTACTTTGATTGGTCCAAAGAGAGCAGCTGCATGTGGGATCGATTCTCCCTTTAATCAGCGCGCTCCCATCTGATGTTTCAGGTAGGAGCTGCTGATTGGACGTTGACAAGTGTTGTGGAAGTAATGGATCTGATTGGTCCAGGGGGTGGACTGCGTCGCGGATCGATGATGTTTCCTCGTTCCTGTTCGTGAACGTTTTTAATCTGACTGTTAGTTTGAATCCAGGAAAATGTGTTTCTTCTTCTGTTAGGTGCACACACACACACACACACACACACACACACACACACACACACACACACACACACACACAGATCTGAATCACAGCTCATGTTACCCGAGAGATCATGAAATTGTATTGTGAATGAATCTGATTGGATTGTAGGCATGGGGCCACTCACACACACAATAACACACTTTATCACACAAACCCACACACACTTTCCCGGGCTTTAGTGGTTTTGGAAAAGCACTCCTGCCGCCTCCATTTTCCTGATAATGATGCTCTCTTCCTGCTTTCCCTCCATCTTAATAATGAACACACACACACACACACACACACACTCATTCACTCACACTCAGTAAAGTGCCTTCCTGTTTGTCTTTCAACTCATATCGACCAACAACACGCATGCACGCGCACACACACACACACACACACACACACACACACACACACACACACACACACAAATAAGTGAAGTGGCTTCAAGTGAAAATGAGAGGGAGAAGATATATGAATGGGGGGGGGGCTTGTTTACTTTGTGTTGATTTTCTCACATAAAATAAAAAAGATTTAGAAATCAAAATTAATTTGACAAACCTGAGTTCCTAATGAGGCTGTTTGATTCTCTAATCCTGATTAAATCACCAAAGTAGAGATGCATAAACAGAAGGTCGAGTTTGTCAGGAAAATAAAGTCTCCCCTCATTAAACAGCAGCATCAGTAAAAGGAAAATTACACCTTTATACAACCAAGGAGATAAAAAAAAAAGAAGTTGTATTTCTTTTTGGCCAGTATAGCTAAAGGTTGTGTGTCTGCCACAGACTGTGGACGTGCAAGAAAATATGCTTTCAAACAGTGAATGGTTCCCGCCATGACTTCCATTGTTTCCATTATACACAGGAAGACCAAATAGTCCCAGGAACTAAACTGAATGTCCCTTTGAAGGACTGTAAAAATCAGACAAATCAGTCCAATGAAGGATCAAAATACGACGGCAGGTTTTTTTTCTTCTTTTTCTTTCTTATGTGCTTCCTATAGTGAGTAAATATGCACAAGTTAAAGCAGCTCCGGGGTCCAAGACAAGATAAGAAGCAACGTTATTCATCTCGAGGGAAACTGTGCAGTAGTTGCTGTATAAAGTAGGAGGACTGCAAACGTAAAACAAGATAGATTGTTAAATTAGTATTGATTTAGATTTTTCCAGGACATGGTAAATGTTTCTGTCAGTGATTTATGAATTATGTTCTACTCCGTGATGGTCTGAATATTTGACTGTGAAAGATACTTTAGTGGTTTTTCTATTTATGGACTTTCTTTGTTCTACTGTTGAGCAGCACTCTGGTCCTGGTTTGTTTGAATTCATGGTGTCTTGTAAGTCCATGTGGGCTGGGCAGAGTAACATGACACAATAATATAAATTACATTCATTCATTCATTCATATAACATATGAATATACTATCTTTAGTTCCCGAGTTCCTCAAGGTCACCTGGGAAAGTTCCTGCGGTGGAAACACCCTTTGACTTGATGGTGGATTAACTTCAGAAACGCACCTTTTGACTGTTTTCTGAATTATGCACTTCTTCACCAGCAGTGAACTAACAGCTTTAATCTGGACCAAAAACCACCTCGATCTCGTCCTTCAGCTACAACACCTCATCCTATTAAAGATGTCTATTCTCAAAACTAGTTTTCACTTTCCGCAGCTTCCTGTTAGGTCTGAATAAGATTCAACATTTACAGTAACGGCATTAAAATGTAAACAATTGTCAATTCTTTAGCTACATTTCATTTTGATGCAGCTTTACATCTTAATGAGATGTTGGTTGAGTTGAAGCAGATTACGGAAGTGAAGCAAAAGACACAAGAATCTGTCAACTGTAGCTGCCACTGATTTTCAGGAGTGCCACCTTCGCATTAAATATTTATAACTGTGTGTGTGTGTGTGAGAGAGAGAGAGAAATAAAGCGAGCATTGTTTCATGTGTATTTGCTTCTACAACTGCTATGTGAGGTGACAGCTGCTGTGTTAAATGGCAGCTCTCTGGTCGAATCTGTGTTGTGTTGTGTTTTTGGAGTTTTACGCTGTGTGTGTGTGTGTGTGTGTGTGTGTGTGTGTGTGTGTGTGTGTGAGAGAGAGTTGCCTACAGCTGCATGTGTTGTTAAATTTTCATCGCTGCCCGGAGACAAAATCCAGTTTGCAGAAAGTAACTTTTTCAGAAGTGAAGGAAAGAATCTGTTTTCTTGATGGAGTCAAACTCTGCGTGTTTGTGTAAGCCCTTCGGGTTATTAATCTATGAATCGGTGAGTGTTTGGGCTCGGATTACCCGGATCACTCATACAGAACATTTAGTCGAGTGTTATTTTTACTGAGAATGCCTTTATATGGCTCACTAATGTGCTTTTTATGAATTTCTAAGAGTAATGAACGCTGGTGTTGTTGACAGTTGTTATTGTCAGTAATTTACCAAAAGTGTTCTCACGACTTAAACTAAGCATATCATGTACTCAACTTCTCATGTCAAAACTACAAACTCCTGGGTTCCTTTTGAAGGCAGCAATATATACACTTAAGCCTTGTGACGGACATTAACATGTTCGTCATTCATGTCACCATAAAACCTTGGGACGACAACACCGAGGTTCTGGCAAAAAAAGCGCAGTGTTGTCTGCAAAAAATTTGAACTTGCCTCAACTTTTCCGCAATGAAATGCAACTTCATCCAGCAAATAAATGCAGATTACATTATAATGTGAATGCTCTGTTTCTACTGTTGACCTCACGTTCTTTGAGATGGATGGTGAAGTTTTATTTAATTTATTAAAATCCCCTTTAAAATAAAACGTTTGTCAAAACAGAGGCTATGCTTCCTGGGGTCCAGTTACACCCTACTTTATCAAACAACATAAATCACAAAACCCATCAAACTGAAAGATATAATAATAAAAGCTTGAGGTGTTCTGGTGTCTGATGAGCCTTGAATCTGTTCCTCAAACTTGACTTTCTGGATCATATTTCATGTCTCACGGGGACCTGAAGCCATTTTTTAAACAATGCTTATCACTTGGTTATGATGCTGCCTATAAACTGCGGATGATGTAAACTCTGACCTTGATAGAGTCATAGACACAAACACTCAGATCCCTCAAAATGTTAAAATCCTGTTTTGGGATGATTTTAAATCCACTAGTTAAATGGGCAAATAAAAACCAATTAATAAAAACAACCAGGAAAAGATGTTTTTCTTACCTCTGAAACCTCTTCATCTATGTCTTTAATTTGTGCCGGAAGCAGGAAGACAATACTGTACGACCTGAAGGGAAATGTAGTTCAGTCAGAGTTTAAATGTTAACGCTGAGAGGGCAGCTGAAAACACAGATGCCCTAAAATGAAAACCTTTCAAAATTTTATCTTCCTGTTAAAGGTCAAGTGGAACGCTTAACGAGCAATTAGTGCAGAGGAAATGCCAGCAAGGCCGTCAGCTAAACAACCGTCTGAATTATTCACTACGATAACGGAAAGGAAGTGGAGCCCATATGCTCTGCGCAGCCAATCGCACACCGCTCATGTCAAGTGGATTTGCAAGGAGGGCAAGGAATCATGGGTAACGAGACTGTCCCCCTGGCAATATTGGGTTCTGCATTTCTAGCTCAATGAACTGAGCAAAGGTGCAAAGGTTGACACGGGATCAAGTATCCTGGACACAAGTTGCTAGAAGCTCAAATAGATGTTTGTGTCTTATTATTGTTGTTTTCAATCTGCAGAATTTTCTTTTTTAATTCCATCAAAGTTGTCGTTAATGTTTTAAATAGTTTTGAGGCAAAGATTAAACAAAAAAAAAAACATGAAATGAAACTTAAACATCAGAAGTTATTTAAAATTAAACACAAAGCTCACCTTTATTGGAAAAAGTTAACTGCAATAATTTGAAAGCCTCTTACAGTATCTGGCTGTATGAGAATAGTGATGTGAAAGTGTAATTAACTGACATCATCACAGGTTAAACAGTTCCAACACTTCTACCAGGAAAACCCTCGTTATCCAGCGCGCTGTACAGCCCAGGTCTTTAACATGACACAGACTGTGACGTTATTTCCTTCACCTCATTAGTCTTGAGACAAGCCTTTATTTATCCGGGTGATGTGGCGGCACAAGGACAGAAATAAGTTCAGATAAAAGCAGAAAAGTATATGAAATAAAAATAAGAATAAAAATAAAAATAGAAACTATTCGAGAGCAATCAAAGTCAAATTACAAGGAAAATAAGCAAAGTGACAGTGCTGTGATTAGTAGCAGCAAATTTAGCAAAGTATAGTACATGTAAGAGTAATATGACACCAGAATATTATAAATATGATTAAGTAATAATACTTAGTGTTATATGATGTAGTACATAATGTAATAAAACTGTGTAACATATTAACATGATAGTGTAATATAGTCTGGGCTATATGTCCGTTTCAAACCTTAGACAGCGTCTGTCGTTGGAAATCTCTTTTCAAAAGTCTGCTGTCAAGCTGCAAACAAAATGCCGAACGCCCGAAATAACTCATCCGTCTCCGTCCGCCGCCACTCGTGGGATATTTGCTTGTTTTACGAATGACATCATGCATGAGACCAGTTGGGCGATCAGTCGCTTCAGTTTCTAAGCCTTCGACAGGCGGACGGAGCTGAACCAGAGCGAGCGGAGATTTTCCACGTCAGAGATCACAGCTTTCAGGACAAACTCCTACAGATGCGTCTCAGATCCAGTTTTAGCCAAATTTGTGTCTGAGTCATGTAACATCACACACACACACACACACACACACACACACACACACACACACTGTATTCAGAAGCACGTAGTTACTTATGATTCATGTCGTCTGTTCGTATCTTTCTGATAAATTGATTGATGGATCGAGAAAAGACACCAGGAGGAGTGTGTGTGTGTGTGTGTGTGTGTGTGTCATGGTAAACACTCATCATGTCTCCTGGTGCTCCAACAGATGGACAGTAGGCGACACACACACACACACACACACACTGTATATATACAGTATATGGACACACACACATTCGGGCCGGCAAAAAGGCTGTTTGATCCGTGAGAAGATGACATTTCCGTTTGTCTCTGACTACAAGAGAGGGAAGAAAAAAGAAAAAAAGATAGAAAGACGTGAGCAGGAAGTGAGGAAGGATGAGACAGGAGGGGTTGAAGAAGGAAGGACCGGAAGTGGGGATAAAAGACAGACAGAAAGAAAATAAAAGAAGGAGGTAAAAAGAAGGAGGGATGGAAGAAGCAAAAAATTAAGTAGGAGAGGAAGAAATAGAAAGGATGAGTATGACAGAAGAAGAAAAGAAGCATAAGGGGAGGAGGTAAAAGGACGAGGAATGGAAGAAGGAAGGAAGAAAGCATAGGAGGAGGTGGAAGAAAGAAGAAGGAAAAGTAGTGCGAGGGAATGAAGGGAGTAAAACAGGAAGTAAAGATGGATAAAAAGAACAAAGGAAGCAAAGAGGTGAAAAATAAAACATGAGGAAAGAAAGAGGGAAAAGAAATAAGGAGAGAGGAGGGATAAAGGAATTAAAGGAAAACAAGGAGGATAGTAGAAAGAAAAGAAGAGGGAAGAAAAGTGAAAAGAAAATCGAATTGAAAAAGACAGATGCAAAAAGGAAAAATTAGGAAAGCAGGAAGGCAGTAAAAAAGGAGGGTTGTGGAAGAAGGGATGAAGTAAAAAGGAAGGACTGAAAATATGGAATGAAAGACAAAGGAGAGGAAATAAGGAATGACTTAAGGAAAGAAAAGGATGTATTAAATCAGGAAGGACGGAGGGAGAGAAGAAGGTGAACAGCAAGAAGTAAGAAGGTTGAATTAAACAACGATGTAAAAAGTAAAAGAACTTTGTAGTAATCTCTGATCACCCTCATGGACCAATCAGGTTCCGGTCTCACGAATAATTAATGATCTCAGACTGACTGACTCTCCTCTGCTTAGTGAAACATTGATAAGGTGATCAGGTTTCAGGGTGTGTGTGTGTGTGTGTGTGTGTGTGTGTCTATTATTACCTCCTCTGACAGACAGGCTTCTCTACTACAGTGACAGTCCTGTTAATAATTCACACTCCTCCTCCTCCTCCTCCTCTTCCTCCTTCATTACCGCCATCTTTTACATCTCTTTTCTTCTCCTTCCTCCCTTCTTCTCTGTGCAAGTTTACATAAAAGTGTTTTTACACCAACATTAAGAAAAGGGGAATGAAAGAGGACGTAACACCGGACTACACAGCAAACAAACTACCTTATTTTGTTTTAAATTAAACATCCTCAAAATCACCTCGAAGACACGGAAAAGAAGTGAAAAAAGACGGATTCTCACTTCAATATATTTATCGTTTATAATAGTGGCCGTGAAAGGAACTGTAGATGATTCTAACATTCAACTGCAACGTTTTTCTGCTTATTTGAGTAAAATAACCATCAGCTTTGAGAGTAAAACTTACAGATAATTGAAGGAATAGAAGGAAGTCAAAGGTCGACGTGTTGCTTCACCTGTAAGGCTGCGTATAGGTAAACTTCCAGGTGTTAAGGTCAATGGCTTCTTCGACATGCCACAACTGACGATTTAGAGGAGTGTTGGCGTTTTACGCAGTTGAATGCTTTCATTCTCACAATGAGTATTGAATGACGAACTCTACTGGTATCGGTATCACTTTAAGAGTGCTGGTACAGAATAAAAGAAGTGGGTGTTGCCTCCATGACATCACCCGTTGGTTTGTGGACGGCTGTTTTGAAGTTCGGCGATTTGGCCGCCACCATCTTGTTTTTTTGGGACCAGAAGTAACGTCAGTCTTACGAGACGGTAGCACTGCCTCTACCCCGATTGGCGGTCGCCGCAATAACGACTTGTCAATCACAATGTAAATGTAACCGTAATTTACTAAATGAACATCCTGCTGTACTGAAGAAGACTTGAAACTAGCAACTGAGATGATAAACTCATTAGGAAAATGTTTCCTGAGGTAATAAATCAGGTGAGAAGTCGGATCATTTTCTCATTGACTTCTATACAATCTGACTTCTGTTAGCAGCCGGTGGAGTCGCCCCCTGCTGGCCGTTAGACAGAGTGCAGGTTTAAGGACCTTCAGCAGTGGCTTCACTTTTCAGATCCGGAGGTTGCGGCTTGGCTGGTATTGATCCTGGTTTTGTGATATTTTAAAAGATGCCATAGCCTAGCCCTGTTCACCTGGTTGTTTTGTATTCTAAATAATGAAAATCTGTTTCTATTCAAATTATGTTACATTACGTTAAATTATACTACACAGTCATTTATAACAAGGAGAAGAACATGTCAGGAAACTGGTCACAGCTGTAACTAAACTGGTTCAAACCCTCCATCCAGCTCGGACCGTGACCTCTGACCTCTCTGAGGAGGGGTTGTAAAGATGAGACAAGCTTTTCTCTGGAGGGAGCAGCAGAGTCGCCGTTTCCCTTCGTCAAACACCAGATTGTGGACAGAATCCTGCCGGATTTTGCGGACTGGAGCCAGAGCTCCTGCACAGCCGGCTAACTGCTACAGAGCGGCTCTGACTAATTTATGCAGATGTATTAATAGATCACAGGCAGCGCTCACCAGGCCGCCGTGCCTTCTCTCCTCAGAAAAAAAAGGCCAAATAAACAACTGAGGGAGAGAGGAGCTCTGTCTTCACTCTGCAGACTAAAAGGCCGGCTTCAGAAGGAGGCGGTCGTTTGCATATCCGCCTCCCGGATTTGTTTGATTTTGTTTGGCATTTCTTATTCATGCATTTATTTATTTTCCTCCAGACTTTCCCATCAGAAGAAATCCAACAGCAGACATCTTCAAATACTATCGTTATTCCCACGACATTAACGGAGCATCATCACCACACACGTCGATACTATCAAAAGAAAAAAACAAGATTTTAATACGCCACATTAAAGGACAAATCCACAAAAAACTGCCACTGCGGCTCTATTCAAAGTTGGGTTTCTCTTTCTTTTCCCCCGGATTTAAAACATTAACAGTAAACGTCACGTTCTGGTATCCTACAGGCAGAAATCTATCAGGGAGGAAAGAAAGCACAGTCCATGGAGTTCTGTGATCGAGATTTTACGTTGATTTCAGCTTAAATTTCTGTACGGGCCTGAAACAGAGACCTGAACCTGAGTGTTTAAGACCCAACTATTGAATAAACCCAAAATTTTAGACCAGAAACCGTCATTTGGTTTAAAATGAATACTTTTGCTATTGCTATTGTTAGGGGACCTTGGACTGTCAGAACAGGAAACGAACAGCGGTCTCCCGTTTTAAGTCAGACGCTTTCCTGACCTAAACTTTGTCGCTCTAAAACTATAGTGTCATAACTACTATGGCCACTAGAGGGCTAAAGGGTCGTTTTAGGTACTAGATTATAAATGGTCCAGTTTCGGTAGCTTTTCAAAGTGGCTGGTTCAGAGCGATGGGGGCACAGCCTGGAGGTGAAGCTCTGCCTGAGGGACGATTTCCAGGGGAAAAAGTCATGTCCACCATAGTTGTAAGAACGATTGTTTCTCATGATTGAAGCTTGATTTTATTTCACTTTTGCTCATAAAAGTGGTCCTGAATTGGATTATTTATACCAAAATCTGCAGTGTTTGGAAAAATCCGCCAACATTCTCGCAGTTTGACGTTTTTTTTTTTTTTTTAGTGGGAGGTTGCACTTGGGTTCATTCTTGAAATTGTGAGATAAAGAACACATATTCTTGTTTTGGGCAAAGACATTCTTGAAAATGTAGGAATCCTGCAGCTTTGGTAGAACTCGATGAGAAGTTTCTACAAATCTGTTCATGCTTACATGTATTTCCAGTCATGTGATGTTGACGCGTGACGTTTAAGATGTAGATATAAAGAATGAACTACTTTGTCTCTGGCAGCTTGTCACAGAGGATTTTACAAAGTATTTTCACCAGCACAGACGACAGCTGAGCTCATTAATATTCACAACAACAACATTTATTTATATGATCTCATGAATATTGTGCGTTTAGCGGCGCTACGACTGTTTGTTTGTGTTCTCCGTCAGTGGTTCAAAGCTCCTCTTCCTTCCTGCCCTCTGGTTTTCCTCCCGTCCTCCGTCTCCTCCGTCTGACTGTCCGTCCCAATTAGGGAGGATCTAAGTGGGGAGATTAACGAGAGGAGATCCACACACACACATCACGGCCATTCGATAGAATACTAATTGATTTCGGCTCTTTTCTGGACCGATGGAGAGGATGGATGGAGGAAGAAAGAAAAGGAGGAGGAGAGAAGGAGGAGGTGCTTTGAAGGAGGAATCAGGTCACTCCCTCCAGCTCAGTTCAAGTAAACAGAGGAGGCAGGAGCAGGAATATGGACTTTAATCAGTTTTGGGTCGTCTGGAGAGGCAGAGGAATAAAGAGAAAGTGAGTGCATCAGTCCATGTCATCCACCGGCCTCTCTTCCTCCCGTAACACAGCTGAAATTTACTTTAGTTAATTATTAATTTAACTCAGTTAAAAATAGTCCAGTTTGACAGCTTTTTTTTCTCTCAGTTTGGTTCTTAAGTTTGTTTTAAATATAATAATAATACAATTATTAATAAAATAAGAATTGCAGCTGGACCTGGGGGAAGGAAATTACAACATTTACTCCGATTACTGTAATCGCATTTTTTGATTAGACTATTTTAACTCACCGGTTTTACTTCACTGACCAAAAATCACCAGGACAGAGCCATTAAAAGCCATTCTGTCATTGATTCATTCATTGGCCACTCGGAGCTGTAAACACAACATTTTATCCATTAACCTTTCAAAGTTTATCAGGTTTATTAAGGTGAATGAGGGCGCAGACACTGAAACACAACATAAATGTGCCGTAAAACCAAAACTAGAAGCTAAAAGAGGCTAAAAGTCAGATTTTTACATAGTACATCAGCACATACATTATATTATAACATTACCTGATATCAGACAGACCATGATTATATGAATATATATACATATGTGTGTGTGTGTGTGTGTGTGTGTGTGTGTGTGTGTGTGTATAGACCCTGAAAATACAGAAGAAGAAAATAAAAAAATCTGATTTGTTTGAAGAAGACAGAGAATCCTCTGGAAGGAGGAAGAGGAAGGAGAAGGGGGAGATTAGGGATGAATATACGAAAGGAGGAGGAGGAGGAGCGAAAAGGAGAGAGCAAAAAAAAAAAGCCAAATGGAGATGGATTCATCTCCTCCCTCCTCGGGGGTTTACAGTATCACATCTCCTGGTTTTCCCCTCTTCATGTGAAGGCAGCACGATGCTTTCAAGGGCGTTGGCAGCAGCTGGAGTTCCCTCTCATCTTCACCTCCTTCTGCCTATCGATCTCTCTCTTCATCTCTTTACCTCCCTCACCCTCTCCCCCTCTTCCTCCCTCTCCATCTCATACACACTTTTTCTCTCTTCGTCTCTCCGAATGAAACCCAACACTCCTCTCTCAGGCTTATCCACTTCTCTCTCTCTCTCTCTCTCTCTCTCTCTCTCTCTCTCTCTTTCCTAGTCACTTTCCCTGTCTCCCCCCCTCCCCCGTCCATCCCTCCCTCTGAATGAAACGTTACACTCCTCTTTGAAGCTCAACCCCTCTCCATCCCTTTATCTCTCCCTCTTTTCCTCCATCCCACCATCTGCTGAAGTCTGACATCAAATCGATTGTGTTTTTTTAAATGTTTTGGCTGTGAAGCTGTCGGCCATGTTTTCTGTCCTCCTCTGACCCCCTGAAGGACCCCCCCCCCCCCCCCTCTTCTCATCACTGTTAATATGAATGTATGAATGAACACAGATCAACTGCTGCAGGAGGAACATTGTGCTGTGTGTGTGTGTGTGTGTTATAAATCTCTACTTTTGATACTTCCATTTGTGGAATCTAAAAATGTTTTTGTATGTTTTAACCCACTTTTACCTGTTAAACACATTTGTTATATTCTGAATAAACAGGTAAATTCATTTTTGTTGTAAAATACAAACCAAATGTGCAGTAATACTGCCTGCCTGATTACAACTTGTAAATACATTTTTCATCCCATCAGTTTTAGGTCGATTCCTTCCATCCTTCTTTAAACAGTGAACATTTAGTTGTCTTCAGCTTTTAGTCAGAGGTCGTCGCTGTAAAAGAGTAACTGACTCCAAACCACAGGTTTATTTAGACAGATAACAGGTATCGAAACGCTGTCTATTTTAGATACATTTGTTGAAAATGTCTCTTTGGCATCAGTGTGCAGGTGTTTCTCTGTTGTGATGTGTCTAATTCTGCTCCTTTCATAGTCACCTAAGAAACAAGCGTATAGTTTTAACAACGTCTATATTTGATTTCACGATGAAGTAGCTCATTATTTTAATATTTGATTATCAGGCCTTGGATGTCACATCTGCATCAGTGAAACAAAAGATGGCCCGGTCTCCGTTTGCTGGTTTTCATGCAACAAAGTTTGCAACAAGTTTAATAAAAGCCTCATAAAGAACTTTATTCGCACATAAATGTTCGTGTGCAGCAAACGTGTGTCCTTGTGTGTCGCTGAGAGACTGTGAAGTCCCTCTGAGACTCAGACAGATGATCCGATCTGTGATTCAAATAGAAATATCCAAGCAGTTATAATGAAACCTACAGAACTCCCTCTGTGAGGTATTTATAGACACACACACACAGTGTTGGTTTAAGTGAGATGTGTGTACAACAGAACAGAAAATAAGTTGTCAAGCTTTTCTGTCACAGTTTTGTTTTAATTGGTGCAGCGAGCTATTCATAGGATTTTAATTGCTTTGGATGAAAATCCCCCACTCTCCATTTTCATTTCTTTCACACGTACACACACACACACACACACACACACACACACACACACACACACGCACATCACTGCACTTAATCACCCTCTTTCTCCCAGTTTCCCTTTAGAAAATCACAAATTAAAGCCGTTTGATTTAGAAAGTCAAAGGCCCTCTTCTGTTTGTCGCTGTATGCTGATGAGTTTTGTTTCTAACATGTAAAATCCTTTAACCTGCTTCATAAACACTAAAGATACTTTAAAACCCTCAAGCCTTAGTTCTGGCAACTTGAGCCAAAAATCAGACTTGAGTCATAACTCAGACAAATCTGAACACACAGTCGTGATACACACATTTTTAGATTCAGTGTGACTTACACTCTCTGAGGATGTTGTATTTATATCATATTTCTGATGTCCATTGCAAACAAACGTCCATAAACCAGTTACAGAAAGACTTCTTATATGTACAGAACTTGCCTGAGAATCTTCCTGTTTTTAAGTTTCCGTCAGTGTCACAGTGATCCAGTGATGTTTGTCTGTACGTCTGTGGGTTCACTGCAGACGGGAGCTGCTCACCGCTGATTCGGCTCATTGTTAATGTCAACAATTTGCAAAAATATAGACAAATATAGGCTCAAAAGTTGCAGCCCGCAGCCTAACTCAGTGACTCCATGGCATCATTGCAGTCTACTTCCTGGTAACATTGAGGGGGGAGCTGATGTTTCTCTCTCTGCCTTCATCTTCAATCTTCTTCCTTCCATCTTTCTGCCCATCACTCCTCTGCTTGTATATTTTCCATGACTCTGTGTGTGTGTGTGTGTGTGTGTGTGTGTGTGTGTCAGTGTGTATTTATGCATGTATAGCAAAGAACTATACGCTCTTTTTTCATGCATAATGTAACATGTGAATATTTATTGCACATATGCCTGTTTAATTTGTAACGTGTGTGTGTGTGCGTGTGTGTGCGCGTGTTACAGGTGTCACTGTATCGACCCCCCCACCCCCCACCCCACCCCCCAGCTATGTGGGCTGGATAATGGAGACATCAATTATTCAACAACGACACAGTCTATCACATGAAATACCATTCACTCTGAGTGTGTGTGTGTGTGTGTGTGTGCAAGTATGATGTGTAATTGTGTTTGTGTCTCTTCATTCGTTTTCTTTTTCTGACTCTCGCTGACATTTCCACCAAATGTACTGATGTTCAATTATTTATAAGCTCCTAAGAGGGTGAGAGACCCAGAGAACGAATAGAGAGAGAGAGAGAGAGATTGTATTTACTTATTTTAACTGTTTTATTGCCCTGTATGTCACTTTGTCAACTGGAGGAGGAGGAGAGGGTTAAAGGATATAAGGAAGAGAAGAAGTATAGAGGAGTATAGAAATGGAGGATATAAGAGAAGAAGAAGATATAAAGGATGATGAAGAGAGGAAAGGAGGTGAAGTTATTTAAAGGATGAATAAAAGAGAGGAAGAGGCGAGGAAGGTGCAAAGACAGTATGATCAAGATAAGGGGAGAGAAGGAGGAGGAGAGGAAGAGGACAGGATGAAAAGACAAAAGTAAGACAGGAAGAGGAGAGGTGGGAAGGAGTACAATAAAAGAGCAGGAGGTTAAGAGAGGAGGATGTAATGTTGATGGAAGGGAAGAAGGAGGAGGAGGAGGAGACTAAGATGTGAGAAAAGGATAGAAAAGAAGGCTTTAATGTTTAAAGTTTTAAAAAAAAGTGGAGGAAGAGGAGAGGGAGGAAGATAGAAGGAGGACAGAAGAGAAGAAAAGAACGGGGGGGTACAAAGAGGAAGAGGAGGAGATCTGTTTACAGTACAGCCAAAGAAACTCACCTCCATCTGATCCACACAGCAGCAGGAAACAGGGAGAGGAGGAGGAGGAGGAGGGGTGCAGCTCTTCATCATTGACATCAACTAAATGACCGTCATCGTGTTCTTTCTGATGAACCTTCCCTGTTTCACAATAAAAGCCCGTGTTTCACCAGTTAAAGTGTTGGTACGTCATTAGCATTAGCCGAACAGTGAACACTGAGTCTGATATCAATCAACCAGATTACAAACAGTAGCTCTGGATCAATGTGCTGCATCTTTTCCTGTCAATCAATTGTGTTTAAGTAGCCAAAGCACGGAGTGGCGGACTCCGCCACGTCCAATAGATACTATAGACAGGTAATTACAGCAGCAACAATGGGGTTTGATTTAATGAAAACATTAATGATATAAACTTTAAGGATAATCTCTCTCTCTCTCTCTCGCTCTCTCTCTTTACCCCCCCCAGGACCGGTAGGCGGAGCCAGTGTTACCGCATCATCTACCGCCACATGGAGCGAACTCTGACCCAGCAGGAGATTCGACTCGTCCACGAGCAAATTGAACGCACCGCCGAGACCGAGCTGGGCGTGCAGGGCAGATACTGAGACACACACAAATACACGCATACACACACACACACACACACACACACACACATACAGTCGGAGCTGTTAAGCAGCTTCGTCACGTCCTCGTCACTGTGATGTTTCGCTGCAGGGCGAAACGTGTTGACTTTAATACCGACGTCCTCAGCTTTTGATGCTGCCGCCGGCGGTTTACACACACACACACACACACACACACCAGTACGTCATCCTCTTCCGTGTTTCCTCCTCTTCAGGCTGAAAAGTCCAGATCTGACGCCTGTTATCTTTCATTTCCAAGAACATCCTGCGTGTGTTGAGTCGGTGGTCACGTATCTTCAAACCGCCGTGACGCGTCAACTCTGAGAACTATTGAGAAGCAGCTGCAGATCCATCACATACTTCATCTACACGCCCTGCGACAGGGAAAACTAGTTTCAGCAGATCCTGAATGTGAATTTGCCAAATCTGAATGTTTTTAGATCATCCACCAAAGTATAATTCAATCAGTTATAATAACGTAAATACTCAATAAGCTGAAACAGATACAACAAAGTCAGACATTGAAAGAAACACAAGCAGTCGAGGAAATAACGGCCAAACTACTAAAGTAATAAACCGAAATGATCCTTTAATTTCTTTCTGGAACCGGTAAAAGATCAATTAACATTATGAATTTGTCTTTTTTTGAGTCAAGTTTTCTTTTGTTGCCACCGTTATCGTTGGCACCATGTGATGACGAGCAGCCTTCAGATTCAGCTCGTGAAGACTCGTTTTGATTTACATGATTCGAATCCTGAGAATGCCGTATTCTTCACCACGTTTTTAATCTGTTACGTCGTCACGTTCCTGTCAGAGGAGGAAACACGTCACTATCATCTGAACACGGATAAAGACTACATCAAACATAACATCAGAAAAAAGTTTCTCTTTCTATCGACTGCAGCTTTAACTGAAGTTTTTCTTCTTCTGTTACATGTGAACATTAAAGCTGCCCCCCCCCCCCCCCCGCCCCCCGTGTTATTATTTACCCCCAAAACTGACTTTGTTACACAAACTAATGCTGATGAAGTCAGTGTCGTAACAAAACAAATAAAAGAGATCCATCACTTTTTTATTTTATTTATCTGGTTCTGATCATTTTGCCGACCTTTTGTACCATTTTGGTTTTTTCTACCAACAAAAAGTTTGTCTATATTCCAATAAATCTGCTCGTCCCCTGATTTGAGTGATTGATTGTGTGAAACATTTAATGGATTTGTTCATAGGAGTAAAAACGTAAATGTAACATTATCCAAAAGACTTTTATCTTATTTTATGGCTTCTTTTATACATTTTCCATGATTGTAACCGTGGGTTTGAGCAGCCAGAAGCAGCAGGATCGATTATTTTCAGTCCAACACAGCAGGTTTATGGACTGAATGCATCCACAGTCCCAATCGATTGAATCTAATGGGACTGATTTGATGTATTAACACTGAACCTGAAACCTCGAGGAAACTGATCAGCTGCTCACTGATGTCACACAGCTTCAGTCATTTTACAATAAATCTGATCAATGACCACACAAAGTCCTCGTCTCCCTCCTCACATCCCACACACTCCTGCAGAAATGTCACACACACACACACACACACACACACACACACACACACACACACACACACACAGGCGTCCAAATGCCACTCTGTCAGTCATTCTGTGCCAGTGTTGAGGCATTAAATGGCTTCGCCTGTCACTCCACTCAGCCATGCAATGAATTCTGGGAACTCTCTCGTGTACTGAGTTTTTACACACACACACACACACACACACTAATTTAAATACAGCTCGTTAGAAAATACACACGCACACACACGCGCACACACACATACACACAATAACCAGGCAGCGGTCTGTCCGTGTGCTGAGACGATACGCCGACTTAGGCTGCTACGATCATACACTGACATACCGGAACTACACACACACACACACACACACACACACACACACACACACACACACACACACACACAGTGTTACAGGCAAAGGCCACTCTGCCAATCATGCAGTGGGAGGCTGTCTGCCTCCGATGGCTCAGCTCGTCACTCTGGTCGAGTTAAAACTGAGTTCTGACAGTTTGAGGCCAAGCTCACAGTTTGGACACACACACACACACACACACACACACACACACACACACACACACACACATAATACACACTTTCAATATTTAATCACGGTGACTGTTTTAGATTTCAGATGCTTAAGAAAATATATCAATGACACAATCGAAAAATACAAGTAAAATGACATCAAAGTCTTTTTAAAGTGTTTAATGTCTTTTCAAGGATCTTCAAGGTGAAGCTGAGAACTTTTAGATAATTTAATAATAATAACAATGTTTTTATTCATGGAGCACTTTTCAAGCAAAGTCCAAAAAATTGGTTTGTAGAAGAAGGAAAATAAGATTTTTCAGGACATTTTTACATCAGACATTAATAAAACATCATATAGGAGCGATTATCAATACACACAGTAACAACAACTGTTGTTTCAGGGAGATTAAAAGATGTTTCTGAAAGATTTGACAATGTTTCCTGGAGATTCAAGGATGTTTCAAGCTGATTCAAGGTAGTTTCAAGGTGATTTAAGGATGTTGTTTATTCTAGTGTGCGTGTGTGTGTGTGTGTGCGTGTGTGTGTTGTTTCCTGTGTGAGGCCCTGGGTGTGTTTGTGTGTGTGCTGATTATAAAACTACACACTCTCCTGCTGAAACAGGATTTGAAGTAGTTACAGTGAAAATATTTCCTGAAGCTTTAAGCAGTTTAACATAAGCTGGTTCTTCAGTGTAAGGTGGTTTTTATTTGGAGCAGGCGACTCTTCTGTCCTTCAGACGTCACGCTGGACTGAAGTGGTAGATTACTTTAAAGACACCTTCACACCTACTGACGCACACACACACACACACACACACACACTCTCTCACACTCTCTCCCTCCCTCAGGTGGAGGTCCTGGGAGGTTTACCCTCCAGTGTGTCTGGTCACAATTGATTGGATGTTGCTCAGAGACACAATGTGACCTCTGCTAGAAACAGACTTTATACACTGACTGAGTCCGGATTCATTCTCTGTATACTGACTCACCCACACGGCTGATTTCAGTGAGATTCATACTCAAAAATGGATCATTAAGATGCTCCTGAAATGAAAAAAATAAATATAAATCACAAATTCAAGAAAAATGTTTTTTTTTTTTTACAAATTGAAAATAATTTCACGTTTCGTTTTTGAAGTTTATTGACTTGATTCAAGTGAAATGTTGAAATGAGAGATTCAGTGATGTTTAAAGAAAATTCCAGGTTGTTTCTGGAAGGCTCAAGGACCTTTCCAGTGTTTCAGAAACATTTATGGTTGTTTACAGTAAAAGATGTTTACTGGAAATTGAAGCGTGTTTCTGGCAGATTCAAAGATTTTTCAGGGAGATTCAAGGCCGATTTAGACAGCATGTTTAAATGGAAAGAGAGATTTGAGTTGCTGAATGTTTTTAGGGAGATGTGAGTATTTTTCAAGGAGATTTAAGGTTGTTTCAGGGAGATTCAAGAATGTTTCTGGGAGATTTAAGGATGCTTTGGGGAAGTTGAGGTTGTTTATAAGTGACTCATGGAAGTTGCAGCTGTTGTAAGAAATATTTAAGGAAGATCTGGAAATTCAAGGATGATTCAAGGATTTTTCCAGATGCCTCCGGTATATAGCAGGAGATAGTAGGAGCGATGACCTCAAACCTTTCCTACATCTAATTGGACGATTAAACAACTCACTGGGCTGCCATTGGTCATCTCCTTTTTCTAAACCCGAGGAATTATGGCTAGTTTCCAAATCATGGATTTTGGGAACTAAAATCAGTTGAAATATTAAATAAATATTTAAAAAATGTAGTTTAAATAGTAGTTGAAAAGTTTGAGTGTTGAGGAGCTGCAGCTCTGATTCTCAGTGGAGGATCTCTGAGATTTGAACCGACTCGTTGAGACTGGATTTCTTTATTCCATGTTTCTGTTCTATCGACTTCTCACGGTGCATGTTGGGATTTGTTCTGTTTGCCTTGATTCATGGAGAGACGTCTGTGTGACTGACTGGTTGGTTGACTGACTGAATAAACTAACACAAGTCAGATACACCAGCAGGAAAAGGAAGTGTTGGGATGTGTGTGTATGAATTATCCCAGCCATGACACGTCGCACACTGGTCTTAGTTACAGAAACACTTGGCTTCAACATTTACATCGTAATGAAAGAAACACACACAGAACACACAGAGTATATAGTAGGATAAGAACTCCAACTTTTACTTTGAGGTATAACAATATCCAGCGCTCCACAGCTGAGCTGGTTTTATAAAGACAGGAATAAAAAAAAACACATTTCCTGCTGAGCCACAGCTGCAGAGTTTCAGTTTCAGATGAACAAGAACAGACTCCTGAATCCAGATCAGCCTCGGCCGATCTGTGAGGTTCATGTCACAAATCACTCCTCTGTGCTTCGAGGATGTTTCAGGCAAATTCAGGATGTTTTTAGGGAGATTTGCTGTTGTTTGGTTTCAGGAGATTAAAGGATGTTTCAGATTCATGTTCTGTTAATTTAATTTAATTAAAGTTTTTTGGTGGGACAGCAGGTGTGTCCCCAGCTTGTCTGGGCGTGTTTGTCACTTTTTAATGTCCCCTGGAAACAGCGTTGTTATCGTCTGTGCTACTTGCAGCGTTTCTGTATTTGGTTGTGTTTTCTCACTTTACAGTATTTTTTCTAAATGCTTAAGATTTTCTTAATTTGCTTTTGTTTTTGTCTGTCTGCATGTGTTTTATAAGCTGCAGTGTTTTATCCGTACAGACGTCACCTGGAATCGTCCACCAGTGCAGATATGATTAAGCAGATTATGAAATGTATCTGTTTAATGCAGCTCTGGTCTTACCTGGACAGTATCTATGTGTGTCTGTGTGTTTGTCATTAACTGTTTGTTGCATTGTCCTGTTCAGCCAATCAGAGTCAGACCTCAAACAGCCAGAGGACACACACACACACACACACACACACACGCACACACGGCCACTTCCTGTTTAAAGCAGGTGCAGATGTGAAACCAACAAACCGCCGCCTCGTGCTTCGCTCTGGCTTTTTATTGCGTCTTAATTCCACCGTAATGACTCTGGCAGAAAGATAACTTTGACATCTGACAGGCAGAAAAGTCTTTGTGTGATTCTCAAATCCTCATTTAGACTCCTCGTCACTCCACCTTCCTCTCGGTTCTCCAGCTGTTTGCGGCGCCACGCGACACACTCGCAGCTCGCTCCACATCTGTCAGGGATATAAATATCCAGTCTGTCTGTGGAAACATGTACGTCGACAGGAGAGTGTTTTGATGTCAGCAGTCACACATTTACCTGGCAAACATTAGTGCTGTCCGCCGAGCTGATGCTGACCTTCGTGTCACGGCCACAGGCTTTTGTCATTTTTGTCTGTTCGCTCGCCTGAATTAACTGAGGAACAAGAAACTAAAGATTGTGAGCAGTTTTACACTCAAAGTGCAGCTGATCCAGATGGATGTCCCAAACTGGCCACCGTACAGAGGATAAACCTTCTGGAGATCGTAGCTGTAGCGCCACCCTCAGGACAAAGTTTACAGTTTACACCCCGCAGAGAAGTCGATCTAATTCTGAAGTTTGTATGAAGCAGTTTAGGATTTCTGTCACATTTATTGTCTTTTTTTTTTGTAAATCTTTCTGTACTTTTTATTCCGTTTTTTCTCCCGCGCTGCCGTGCGTGTTTCTGGGAGCTCGGTCCCTTTTCAGCTGCAGCTTTTTGTTGTTTATATTCACAGAAACAAACGATGTGATGGAAGAAAAAGACAAAAGAACAAAAATAAATCCAGACTGTGGACTGACAGATGAAGGAAATCTAAATAAAAACACAATCTGACCCCGAAATGGAAAAAGACAGAAGAACATCAGATACCTGTCCTCCTTTTATTTTCTTTCTTATTATTGTCTTTCTTACTTTTGTTTGTCTTATAGTTTTTCTGTCTTTTCACCCTTCATGTGTCTTCAGACTAATGATTCGCTGACATCGTCCATCTCATCTCGTCCTCTGTCTGCAGCGTCCTGCTCTCTCCTTCTCCTCGTCTCTCAGCTCTTCTCTCTCCCGTGTTGTTTGCAGTGGAATGAATTGTCGACAGTTTCAGTCACGATGAATACGAAGCGAACTCGATGCCCCGACTGTGCGCCTGTGTGTGTTGTGAGATTTTGACTTGATCTTTGCAAATCCACTAAATGCATGCATCCACACACCCACACCGTGTCTCCAGCGTCTGCTTGTGTGTGTGTGTGTGTGTGTGTGTGGGTCGGAGGGCGAGCGACTACACCCATCTGTCACCCTCCCCCTGCCTCCCCCTCCCTCCCCCTCGTCGCCTCCATATGAGACAATAAGAACACGAGCTCAAAGTGTCTGGAATGAAAAATAAGAAGCAAACAGAGAGAAAGAGAGCTTTTCCACTTCCACTACTTTTAATAAAATACTGAATAAATAGAAAAAATCAGTCATTAGTTCCCCCGTTTTTGTCCTATATGTGGAATTTGGTTTGCAGTCTGGCTTTAATACAATAAATCAAGAACAAATACATAAAACACATGATTAATACTATAAAATATGAGACACAATAAAAGAGCCAGAATAATATATATAATGAGTTGAACAATATAAAAACTGGCCTGAGATGCTACATCGCTCTCGTTCCTTGCATACGTTAAAAGTCGTATAAAACCTTTAGTGTCTCCAGAGGGACGTCACTTGAGTCAGCGCCGGTCGGGGCTGAAAACTACGAGTTAGAAAATGAAATAAATGTGTCGTCTATGCTGCGAGCTACATTAGCTGCTACCAGTATAACACACACCAATCTGCCACCTGACTGTCTGCTGTTGCATTGTGGGTAATGTAGGCACCACGTTTTCACAAGGAAGAGTGTGTGTCTCTGGTTCTGCTGCATCGACGGTGTTATTTGAGTGCAGAAATCACCTTTTTTTCTTTAATTTTGCCATAAAATCTCTCAGAAATACACTTGTACACAGTGGATTTTCACTTCCATACATCCATTTTTGGCCGTTTTGGCTGGTCCAGGTCGTGATGGCAGCTCCTCCTGGGGGATCCAGAGGCGTCTTCGGGCCAGATGGGACATCTGATCCCTCCAGCATGTTGTTGGTCGACTCTACATTGTGGCGTCCAGGACGACACGAGAGAGCAGTCGTTCTACTCGGAGCTCCTCGCCCTGTGCAGACACTCGGGAAGGAAACTCACTGTGGCTGATGTATCCGAGATCTCATTCTAATGACCGGAGGTGAGAGTATAGATCAGTTAGTAAATCAAGATCTTCACCTTCCCCCACGTTAGTCCATCAACTGTGCAATAAAAAATATTGCATTAATACTATCGTTGGCTAAATAACTGAATTCTAGTTGTGTTTTTCTTTTAAATAAGTATTTTCTGTGCTGGTGCCACTTTACATAACATCACATCATCTTCATATTAACACATCGGGCTGCCAGGCTCTAATGAAGCACTTTTAATAGGAAATACGCTGAATAAATGCAGTAAATTGATGTCAAAGCTCTGCATTGACCCTTATTAATGGCCTCTGTGATATGTTTCAAAATGAAAGAATGACATTAGAGACATGTATGTGTGCAGCAGATGGGTATTCTAATTCAACTTCTACCTTTTATCAGAATTGATTAATAAGAAAGGATTCCCTGCCCAGGAGCTGGTCATTGTACTAAACAGTTACATCATAATAGTTCCTAATATTCACATAACAGATCAACATACAATAAACAAGCATTAATTCACATTTTCTCACACTGCCAGTACAGTGGTGGAATGCAACTTCGTACATTAACTTACATACAAATTTGAGGTACTTTCTTTTAATTTCTACTTCTCCTTCACTACATTTCCAAGGTAAATATTGTAGTTTTTACTAAACATTTATCTGACAGCTGTAGTTACTTTCCAGATTCAGATTTATGCACCCAAAGATATGAAAATGTACAAAATCTGAAAGTTAGTGGACTGACAGAACATGAAGCTGAACTCTTGTGATGATGGTTGGACTCATTTTTCCTGTAAAATCATTTCCTGGCTGCAGCTTCTCAGATGTGAAGATTTGCTGCTTTTCCTTTGAATGATTTGAATCATGTGAATGTGTTTTAATAATGTTGAGCTTTGGACTGTTGGTTGGACACAACAAGCATTGTGAAGGTGTCACTTTGGGCTCTGGCTCATCGTGACGCCATTTCTCACTATTTTCACTATTTTTACAAAGCAAACGATCAATGGATCAATGGAGAAAATAATCAGCAGATGGATCCAGAATGAAAATAATCATCAGCTGCAGTCCGATACAAAACAGTTCAAAATGAGCTCCAACAGTAAAATCCTGCTTTTCCATGAATGATGAGGAATAATAATCTAATGATAGAATATATAATAGTACAACAGGCACAGGGACATTTTACTGTGGAAATACTTTAACTACATGCAACTGATTATACTCACAGACTTTTACTGAGGAACAGTTTCACTGCAGGACTTTTACTGTAACACAGTATTTACAGTGTGTATTAGTACTTTTACTGCAGTAAAGGACCTGAATACTTCCTGCTCCTCTGTACTCATTCATTGTAATGAAGGAATAAGTCTGCTGCCAGAGACCCACTTCTCTCTCTCCCAGGATAACAGCAGCTGGGAATTCTGGGAAGGGTCGCCCGTAGGATGGAGGATGAGGATGAGGAATGGTTGCCATGGTAATTGAACTGGGTTGTCGTTTTTTTTCTCTCTGTCTCTCTCTCTCTCTCTCTCTCTCTCTCTCTCTTTCTCTCCCTCTCTCTCTCTGTCCCTCTCTCTCTCTCTCCCTCTCTCCCTCTCTCTCTTCTGCAGGGTGTTTTACAGTCAGAATTGATCTGCATACTGCCTACCTGTTCATATTTCAGGACTCCGCTGTAATGGAAACATACACACACACACGCACACACGCACACGCACACACACACAGACTGGATGTAATGGGTGTGAGTTAAGCAGCATATTGGAAATGTCAAGCCAATGTCTCAGGAGCTAAATCAGCCACTGTGTGTGTGTGTGCGTGTGTGTGTGTGTGTGTGTGTGTGTGTGTGTGTGTGTGTGTGTGTGTGTGTGTGGAGCTGGTATTTTTAGAAGTCAGTGTCAGGCTGTTAGCACGCCTTGTTCAGCTCGCAACACACACACACACACACACACACACACACACACACACACACACACAGTCAGGTTGTGATGAAGACGTTTTATCCACGGAGGCGAAACAAAACACCTCTGGAATCCCTGATCCATCAGCAGAGAGGGAGAGGAGTCCTCCCTGCATCCATTTCATCCTCTGTTAAGTAGAAAGAGACACAATGAGGGAGTGTGCACTAACGTGTGTGTGTGTGTGTGTGTGTGTGTGTGTGTGTGTGTGTGTGACAGCAGCTGTATCAGCAGAGGATGAATCTGTTCTCATGTCAGATCTTCACACTCTGAGACTTCAGAGCGCCGCTAATTAGTACAACTTCTCCCTCTCTGCTGTGTATGACATGCAGTACTACTGCAGTACTGACGGTAGTACTCGTGTGGATGACGGATTACACCTTTAACTCTTTCTGTTAATGTTCTTACTGCAGAAAACTGCTTTTCTTACGTCTGATATAGCTTCTGCTTCTATTAGTATTAAAGGAGCATTCCTGAAACTGCAAAAGTAACTAATTGTTAAATAAATACAGAGGAGTAAAAGTATAAAGTAGCAGGAAATGGAAATACTCAAGTAAAGTACAGGTACTTCAAAATTGTACTTAAGCACATTACTTGAATACATTTACTGTGATGTAATGTAACTTCCAATACTCTCCCTATGTCTAATCAATGCTGCCACCTGAAAATTACTTTCATATATTACAAACAGCAAATACACTTTTCACATTTTAATGAATGAATCTGCAAATCTGACACGTCTTTCAATTTTTAAGGAAACCCTAAAGTGCTTTTTCATCTAACCACACAAGTTACTTTACATTAAATTTAATACAGAACCGACGGCTTTAAATTAAATTCAGTCGTTTGTCAACTCTGTCGCGGGCCTGTCTTCATATTATTCTAACATTTCAGACATGACCTGAAGGTAAACATTATACCATAAGGGAAATTAATCTTTTTCTTCTTCTTCCACCATCTTCCATCTGCAGAAACTGAAGTCTTTAGATGTGTTTGTTCTGGAAGAACACAAGAAAAGTAGAAAGCTGACAGACGCTGACAGTCTGCTCAATGTCAGTTTTTATTTCTTGTTTATAAATTAACATTTGCTGATTTTGACTTTTCAACCTTCTCTAATAGAATATATTATTTCAGAACAAACCACACACACACAAACTGACAGGAACAGCAGAAGTGAATCTGTTGTTGTAAAATGTAAATTTCCAGCTGCCCACACAAACACGTCTGTCAGTTAAATGCACCCAGAGCTGCTTCTCTGGCTGCATTTAGAAGCTTTAGGAAGGATTGCTTTGTCAGTTCTTTAAATGCACACATGTGCTTCACAATACACATAATTGCTCAGACTTCTCAGACAGGTTTCCAGGATCAGTCTGCCTTTACAGATCATCCAGTCTGGTTACGTGTGACACAGCAGGCTGAATGTTCTGTATTTACATTTATTAGTTCGGCACACGATATTGTGTGATGTACAAATTAGTCTGTTTGCTGACGACTTGCTGTGTCGCTCTTTACATTTTCAAAGAGATCTGTTAGGTGGTTGCTGGAATGGTAGCGGTTCTGTTGACATTAATAAGTGGTGTTTGGTGTTTTTAGGTTTTGTCATGGTGTTTCTGTGTGGCTGTGGAGTCGGTGTTGTTGGAAGGGGGTTGCATGGTCGTTCCTACAGTGTTTGGGTTAAAGGTTTTAGAAGGTGGTTTCTAAGGTGTTGCTATGCTGTTTCTAGGTGGTGGTTGTTAGGTTGCTAGGGACTTTTTGGTGTTGTTAGAAAGTGGTGGCTACGGCTTGGCTTGGTGGTTGACTCTACGTTTTTTTAGATGGTCGCTACGGTGTTTGTAGGTGGTTGTTCTTAGATTCACGGGGGTTGCTAATGGGCTGTATTTTGGGTGGTCACAAGGTCTAAGGAGGCGGTTGCTTGGGTGTTGCTAGGTGGTTGGTTTAGTTCTATAGGTGGTTGCTATGGTGTTTGTAGGTGGCGGTTGTTAAAAAATTAAACTCAAGGTGGTTGCTAGGGCCCTAAAAGACCATTTCTACAGTGTTTGGGGTCGTTGCGAGGGTGTTAGAGATCAGTTGCTGTAGTGTGCAGGTGGTATTAATTGTGTTTCTAGGTGGTGGTGGTTGTTACATTCAAAATGGCTGCTTAGGGATTGCATGGAGGTTGCTGCAGAGTTTTGATTGATTCAAAGGGTGCTAGAGGATGGTTTCTAAGGTGTTGCTGGGGTGTTAGATCTTACTGGTTGCTAGCGTTTTGAGGTGGTTGATGGGGTATTAATGGTTATATATATAATGGGTCTGCCAGCTGATTGCTCTGTTTGGGGGAAACATCTAAAAATGATGTGACAAATCACTGGGAGTTTTATATGTGTCACCAACTATAAGAGACAGTAATGTTAAATGTAAGGTGCAAACACAGTAATTACTCATGATACTTACTAGATATTTTGCCCTTAATGTTCTCAGCGTCACATTGTGAGAAGGTGAATGAAACAGAATCAGTGTGTCGTGATTCATCTGATCTCACCTGCAGGTTCTTCACCTAAAGAGAAGATCTGAAACAAAACCTCAGTCTTTAGGGTTTGTTAGATCTCTGTTTGCGGAGAGGCAGAGAAACCCTGAAACCTTTAATGATTTCAACAGTGACACTTTCTGATCCTCTTCTTTGCTTTCATCGCCTCCGTGTACGTCCTCTTCATCACTCCTTCCCCTTCCTCTTTTTTTTCTTCAGTCACATCCAAAGGTCATTCCTAATCCCCCTTCTTTTCATCTTCCCATCTACCTTTCTCTCCGCCTTCTTCCTTTTCTTCTTCCTCGTCTTTCTCTTTCTCCTCTTTAATCAAAAGTGGTGGTTTTTCTTTGCTGAATTAAAGCCTGTTTTTGAAGAACTGCTCTGTAACAACTGATATTTTCAGTAGCGGTGGGCAGTGCAGGTGTGAAATGTTTGGTGTTAAATCAGTGGTCAAAATGAAAACTTCCTGTAATGATTATGTCACATTTCAAATCATGGCTTCCTTCTCTCAGACTCATAACTCAGTCCAATGAAAACCACAGCATGGATTGGTACAAAACTTTGTACAGACATTTGTGGTCCCCAGAAGATGTGTCCTAATGACTTTGTTGATCCTCTGACTTTTCCTCTAGCGCCATCATCAGGTCAGCATTTACATTTATCAAACACTTTAGTTTATGAACAAAAACCTGCAAAACTAATGACATTGCCATCAGCATCAGCCTCACAGAGCTGCTGGCTTGGCTGTAGACTCTTGGTTGTTATATCACTGAAACACTGACACTTTCCTCTGTCTGTGTACAGAAATGTGTTGTGTGTTGACACCTGTGGACAAAATCCAAATGATTCTTTCATAAAAACTGTTGTAGAACCTGTGTACCACTGACATGCTAATTGATGGTTTTGAGTAGCTCAACTTGTTCTGAAAATAAGGTTTGCAAGGACACAATACCTTCCAAATTCCTGTTATTGACCCCTTACTAAAATCAGTGTTCTTCTACTGCCAAAATCCAAATGATAGAGGACAGGAGCTGATAAAAATGTTAATATTCCAATATAAGTTTCTTTCCACCCTAACCTCTAACTGGTGGAGGTTGTACCTGCAGCCTGAAACACCTACAAACTCATCTGTGCATTTTTGGGGGTAAAAACAGTGGATATTCTTATACTAAATGTGTTTTTTAAGTGCTATTGTGTGTAATAATAATACGGCAGTTTGGCCCCTGCTAGTCGCGCTCACCTTCCAGCAGCGGTCCATTCTTCATGGTCTGGGTCCCAGCAGGCCGTGAGTCTCCCTCCACCCCTCGGGTCTGAACAAACCGCTGTGGGATCCCATGCGAGACACTAAAAAGGTGAGCTGACAGGAGCACTCTGTTGTCATGGAAACAAGGTGCGTGATGTACTTTTCACTTTTGCTCCGACGAAGCGCTGCAGGTTGCACTTTCCCTGAGAGAGAGGAGAGGTTTGTTTTCGTGTCTGAGGTCAGGCTGCCCTCAAACATCCAGCGATGCCTAACAGGGACACTTTGACTCTTTCACTTTTTCTCTCTTTTCTATTGTGTTGTCTCTCCAGGTACTCGGTGCTTTCTGAAGAATGAGAGTCTGGGTTTGTCCTTCAGTTGCCCGCTCAATTCACCAACAACTGAGTTGGACTGAACTCTCCCTGGCTTTTGATTCACCGTCAGGTCACAGGAGTAATTGGTAAACCTCTGCTCAGGTCAGCATCCCTCTGTGACCTTTAACCTCCCAATTAGTTGCTTGTAGTCTTCAGCTGAAGTTTATTCTGTTGGCTGCGAGTGAGCGCGCCGGCTAAATGTCTAAATGTCAGCTGTAAATGCTAAAAGCTTGCTGCTGATAATGTGGTAAATGTTAGCCACTGATGTGGATGGGAAATGATTTAATTCAGTTGTCTGGATGAAGCGAAGCATCGGGGAAAAGTCATGTTTGAGTAAAATCACAGGCTGGGCTTCAAAATGTCACAGGAGCACTTTTACAAACTGCAGCGTTTTGGTTTTTGGAAAGCTTTAACATTTCAACCTGTCAGAAACCATCTGCATGACACTGTGTCTGTCCTGCAGAGGCAAAGAGCAACAAGACCAGCTTCATCGCTTCTTTCAGTGCTGTTACTGAGGCGGACGTTCTGCAGCATGAATTTACTAAAATCATAGGGTATACTGTATATAATTATATATTAGGGATGGAGATAAACAGCAGGTGGAGCTGATTCTCCAGTTGGTGCCATTAAACCACCACAGAAGAAGAGGACGCAACAATTTAACGTCATTAAAAGAGCTCCATTCAAAGCTCAAATGATCTGTGGAAAAACTGATGATGACGATGCCAGGCTTCTTAGGATCTGTAACAGATGATTAAAATGAATAAATTAAAAATAAATGTATTGCTGCATAAAACACAGCTAGATGCAACTAATTTAGGCTGAACTGTCCTACATTTCCCACTTCTGGTAAATGTAGAAAAATCCAAATCCGCATAAACCTTTGGACTCTTTCTGAGATCTTCTGGTCTGACATCAACATTTTTAGCCTGATGTTCGTGCTGACACTATCTCATCAGGAGTAATCAACATATGGACGCTCCCTAAGTCAGTTAACGTCTCATTAATGTGCTGTATAGAAGTGGACGCTCCTGAAGTCGGTTAACATGTGCAAAGACAGAAATACACCATGAGACAGAAATCCCTAATTTGTTTATCACTTCACTAACGTACGCTCCCTGAGTTACAACTGCACTCACAGACTAACTCAGTTTACCACAACCTGAGGGAGGTCCGCCTCATAGACCGCCTCTAACTCAGTTAGCACAGCTGTAATCTAATAACACGTGATGAGGATGTGGAGCGCATGTTGTGAGCGAGTGTGAACAGGGAAATATCACGTATGTGTCAAAGCCGTGTGGAACATGCAGATATCACCTTCACCTGTGTAGAAAAATGTGTAAAAAACAGCCAGAACTTTCCCCTCGTGCTGCAGTGATGTAGAAGCGTACTAAAGGTGTGATCGGTGCACTGTGACGTCACTTCTTTATTTCAGTAGTTTCAGAAAGTAAATAGAAAAGGTCATGATTCATGATGGCAGGATTCAAGCCGAGGACCCAACATGGCCGCCACAGGTGAGTGAGACACCTGACAGCTCTCTGGATACAAACACATTTTCCTTCTTCCTCTTCCTCTCCATCTCTTCCTCCTTCTTCCCTCATTCTGCAAGCCCTGTGATTTTCACATGATGTCTTTATTGTACCCCCTCCTCCTCCTCCTCCTCTTCCTCCACATGTTACAGTCCTCACTGGCCTGCTGAGGGATTAAGGAGTGGCACAGATGTTGCCTCCTCCTCTTCATCATGTGTGAGAATGCTAATGACTTATGTGTACAACTTTATAGGACTGCAGAGGATATCATCTAATATTGCTGCTCCTCCTCCCTCCTCCTCCTCCTCTTCCTCGCCTCATCGAGTGCTGATGAAGCTGCTGTGTGATTAAAATGTTCCACAGATGTTCTAACACTCCCCCTCGTCCTCCTCTTCTCCCACTTAAACTGTGAAAAACATGCAGCCATATTTTACTCTTCTTCTTCTTCTCCTCCGTGTCGCTCAGCCCTGGTTACCAGATGGTGCCTCCTTTTCACCTCCTCCTCTTCCTCTCCTCCTACTGCTCTTCTTCCTCTTTGTGAATTAAGTGTGAGACAGAGAAAATAAAAATACTTCTGCTTCTCTTTATCCTTCTTGTACTACTGTTACTTTTTACTCCACATTTCAGAGGAAAATATTCTACTTTTTACATAGAAAACATATCAGAAGTTTATAGAATTCAACCAGATTCACCATTTTAAATTTCCTCTCTAAACTTCTCACATGGTTTCATTTCAATAACTGTTAAATATGTAAAATTATTCAATATTTCACAAGATAAGAGAAAAATCTAAATAACTGAATACAAACTTGTGTATTAGAACTTAGTTTCTTCTTCTCTTCCATTGATCCTCTCCTGACCCCTCAGATTTATCCGGTGACCCTTTGGAGGGGCCTGACCCCTAGGTTGGTAAACCACTGGAATAAACCAGCCCCAGCTGACCAATCACAGCGCTTGCAGTCATCACATGGCATCTTTGCCCCTGTGTGCTGCACTCGCAGGACTTTTACTTGTAATGGAGTATTTTTACTCTATAGTTTATAGTTTTTCTAAAGTACAGGATCTGAATACTTCTGCTCCTCTGACCCCTGAAATTCTGTACATGCTCTTCTACTGAGAATCCTCCTCCAACGCCAGCACCTCCCTGTTCTTCCTCTCCTCCCATTTCCTCCTCCTCTTTTCATCCTCTTACTCTTCTTCTCCTGAATAAATCTAATGAAGTCCTGCATGAGTGCATCTTCCCTCCTCTTCCTCTCTTCCTGTCTTCTCTTCTCATCCGGTACTCCTCCTCCTCTTCCTCCTCTTCCTCCTCTTCAAGTGCTGATGAGGCTGGTGTGCGATTAAAGAGGTGCTCCACAGATGTTCCCCCTGTGATTGATTGCTTCATTTATTGTCTGAGGGCTGAATGTAATAAACTCATTAGCACAGTGTGTGTGTGTGTGTGTGTGTTTGTGTGTGTGTTAGTGTGTGTGTGTGTGTGTGCGCGTGTTAGTGTGTGTGTGTGTGTGTGTGTGTGTGTGTGTGTGTGTGTGTGCGTGTGTTAGTGTGTGTGTGCTGTCACGACCTACAGTGTCCACCTCCTCTCTGACAGTTGATTAATGGTGGTTTTCTCCTCCCCAGGGTGCGTCGGTCAGTCCCATCGCTCCGTCCTCCTGTCGTCGTTTCACTAAACTCAGCTGGTCGTCACGTCACAAACTTTTTACGTGTTTGATGTCTGACAGTCGGCCGGATTCAGTCAAAGAGCACCGACGGTAGGAAATCGTCCCAAAAACCCAAACATTTAGCTTTTAAAAAATTCAGGTGTGAAACGAAAGGTGCAGTCTGTGTAAAGACCTCACAGGTGGTTTTCGCAGGAGAGCGAGTGAATGCATGAAGAGATGGATGAATGATTGAAGAACTGATTGGTTTAGTGAATGGAGATGTTGACATGTGTCTGTTGATGGATAACGAACGAATGAACGAACGAACTACAGGTTGGCCAATCAGATTCCAGGGCCAATGCCTAGTTGTCTGATAATCTGTCGGATATCTGGAGTTGCAAACAGCAGCTATTTATCGATATTATTTAATATTATAGAATATTTATTTATTACCCGGACTTTAAATGTTTCCCATTCAGAAGTCTGGTCTAAAGTGTCCTTGAGATTTGTGGGCGACCCCTGACCCCGCTGCTGAAATATTTTTGTGTGTCAGAGTCTGAGACGTTATTACTTCTCCAGAGTGGTGATTGAGAGCTCTAATTTTCAGAAGAAGGCGTGTAAGCCCGCAGATCAATTTCCTCAGCGGTCTTTCTCATTACATCTCTGCTCACTGCACCACTCGCTTTGTTCCACATTGATCTCGTTCCATTTCCATCTTCCCTTTCAGGCTGAAGGTAATATCACACATTTATGCTCTGACGGAAGGCTGAGCTGGGTTTACCAACGGGTGAGGTGATCTCGACTGGCTCCGGGTTCAGGTTCAGCCTCTGACACTAACCAGGTACACCAGTAAAACACAATCTTACATTATTATAAGGGCCTTTAGGTGATTTTTGAGATCGACACTTCCTTCTGGTGCCAGTAGTCGAGAAAATAGCATTGCCACAAGGTCTATTTACATGTAGCTATTCTGGAGCTTTTGGTCACATCACTTGGTTTTCATCAGCAGATGGAGTTTGCCTGGTAAAATTCTCTTTTCTTTTCTCTGCTTTATATTGTTGTAAGTTAAATATATTTGGGTTTTGCACTCTTGGTTGCACAAAATAAGAAATCTTAAGACATCACCTGGAGTCTGGGAAATTGTGCATTTCTTATTTTCTAACATCTTATAGACAGAACAATTGATCAAAAAGGACAATGTTGAAGTAGAAATCTCATCTACTGCCTAATAAAGCAGAAAATCCCACAATATGAATTTAACAGAACTTATGGGAAAGACTGGGAGAGGGTGGTTTTCTGTGGGGAAACAGAGCGAAGCGGCTTCCTCTCCGTCCTGCCAACTGGCCGTCTGCGCCTGTTTTTTTTGGACGTCAACTTTGTGACTGTTTCCTCGCCAAATCATTTCTTCCTCTCTGCAGTGCTATCAATAGACCGTCACATGACGGGCACGTGTGGTTCATGTGAGGATGCTGGATGGGAACCAGGAGGCTGAAGCGGTTTCCCCTCAGCGATGTGTTTATTGCACTGCTTTAGGAACGCTGCAGGGAGGATAGAAGCTGTAATATATTTAGTAATGACCCAGTTCTAAAGGGTGCTGGCTGGGGCGAGCCTGGTCCCTGCAGGATCAAGATCAAAACCAGGAATCCGGTGCAGACACATAATGGTTCCCTGGAAATAAAAAATCCCCACTGTTTATATTCTGACCACCTCAGTGAAAACAGACACGTTTGTATTTTAGTTGTTTCGTCCTTTTTCTCACCTCTGAGTGTTTGAGGAGAAATCAGAGACACCAAAGAATTACTGTGTTTTTAATAATGTTGAGGTCTGGATCATTGTGACGCCATTTCTCACTATTTTCACTATTGTTACAAAGCAAACGATCAATGGATTAATGGAGAAAATAATCAGCAGATGGATCCAGAATGAAAATAATCATCAGCTGCAGTCCGACACAAAACAGTTCAAAATGAGCTCCAACAGTAAAATCCTGCTTTTCCATGAATGATGAGGAATAATAATCTAATGATAGAATATATAATAGTACAACAGGCACAGGGACATTTTACTGTGGAAATACTTTAACTACATTTATTTATTATACTCACAGACTCAGTTGTTGCTGACAAAAATGTTTTGATTGATTTCTTTTGTCAAACTACTATTTGAAGAAGTAAATATTTGTCAGACTGTATAATATCTCACGATAAAAAGCAATGATGGAAGAAAAGTCAGAGAAAAGAAACGTTTTGTTGGGCTGATGTTTAATTTCCGATTTTGTTAATCCCCTAGCGACCCCTCAGATTTACCTGGAGATCCATTGGAGGGTCTCGGCCTCCAGGTTGCAAACTTCTCCTTCACCCTAAAAGAAAACTTTTAAACAGTGTTTTGTCATTTCTCAGACATGTTTGACGTGTTTCCTGGTGATGTTTAGCATGTTATTAAACTGTAACACTGTAAAACCCAGTGTGGAGAGTTTCTGTGTAGCTGTGGTCGGAGCTGCTGTCAGAAACTCTCAGCCAACCCACTAATCCACTTCTGGGAAGCAGAAATGTAGGCTGTTAGCTCAAAGTAAGAACTTGTGGCCCATTTACACATCAGCAAACTCAGTTTCAGCCCCCTCTGCTGTGAGAAACTGCCGGACACATTTATGGTGGCCGGCCTTTTCCTCCCGACTGTCACGGCTCTCAACCTCAATTCCAGTCCCCGCTGATTCTCATATAATACTGTTTTTGAGTCGGTTTGTTCCTCCAGAGGGAACACAGGCTTATATCCGCCCCATATACACCAGGAGCCGAAATCCCAGAGAAGACAGAGGATGTTATTTTAAGTTCAGCCTCCACAGAGGCCGAGCAGCCGGCCTGTTTTGAATTTCGCAAATTAAATGTCTCAGTTTTCAGGAGGTCCCTGTGTGGCTTTTCTCAGACCAAGACCCTGAACGCATCGCTGCTGCTGGACTAACGGAAACCCGTTCACCCGTCTTTTATGGTCTCTCGTACCAGCTTCATGGGATCAGTAAGGAGTTAAAATCTAATTAAGATGATAATTAAACTAAACTAAACTAAATTGTGGAAATCTGATCAACATTACTGAGGTGTCAGTATGTATTGTTGAATATTTGTACTACTTCTGAAATCCTTTAGAGAACCAAACTGGTGCAGCCTGCTTTCTAAATGTCACTTTACATATTTTATTAATACCTTTTCCCCACCTGCCAGGCAGCCACTGGTCTCAGGTCACGTCTAAGAGAATCACAATATAGAGACTTTAAATTTAAACAGTCAACATTAGTATTTGAATGCAGTTCAAAGTGCAGACCGGCCTCCAGGTTGGTGCGTTCAAGTGCTGCAGAAAACCGTCCTGCTTAAAGTTATAATCTTAAGATTTTAATTTAAATAAATGTCCGTTAGGTCTCCATCTATCGCTGAGTGAGGAAACACAACAGTGACTGCAGCATTGTCAGGATTGCTTACGAACTGGGTGTCTGTGGCGACGTTCCCGGGGAAAATCACAAGCGGCGCCCAGTTAGTGACACGTTTCCCATCGCCCTGCAGCGATTGGTCGGCCAGAGAGGGGAGGCGGAGCTAACGCAACACACTCGCTCTTCAACTCACTTGTGTGTGCAGCAAACAGAGAAAACACTGACGACTACAGACGATGAAGCTTCAAAAACAAACGCAAATCCAAAGAAATCCAACGTTCAGATGAAGGCCGTCAGCGAGGACACTGTTTGGATCTCTGGGAAGTGACCGCCTGTCGCCACAGGGGGCGCCACAGAGAAGGAAACGGAGACCTTTGAGATGCTACTTTAAGGGCCCTCTAGCAGAGACTCTGTCCGGACGTGTTTACCGGTCTCTGACGACATCGCCACAAACCCAGCAGCTCAGTGTTCACAGCGAGGAGGTGAACGGTTAAAACCATGTTCGGTTACTTCACTTTTACACCAATAAATGGACTGAAAACATCTCGTCCGTTGACTTTGAATGCTTCCTGTTCAGTGTGAACGCGCCCTGAGAGAACCGGATGGATTTTGTGAAGATTATTTGACTGGAGGAACGTTCTCCTCGTCTTTTAGCTGTTCTGATATTTTTGGTTTCGGAGTGATTGTCGGAGTGAGGAGGACGTGACGGCAGCTTCATCACATGTGTGAATGGGAAAAATATGAGTGACACCTCTCTGGGGTTTTGGCAGATTTCCTGTCTGACACCCACCAACACACACACACACACACACACACACTCACACACACACACACACACACTCACACACACACACACCAACACACACACACACACTCACACACACACACACACACCAACACACACACACACTCACACACACACACACCAACACACACACACACACACACACTCACACACACACACACACACACACACACTCACACACACACACCAACACACACACACACACTCAGCAGCTGGTACATTTCAGCTGACTGCTTTGTTATTCGTCTTAATTACAATCGTTTTTCATCTAAATCCACAGTTCTGGTGGATCTGTTCAGTTTTTCACATTTTGCTGCTCAGGTTCAACTCTTTTCTCATTTTTTTATTTTATATTCTCTATTTTAAATAATCTCTAATTATAAAAAATTCTTCTGAAAACAACACCCCAGCTGATTGGTAGGAACTGGTGCTGACCCCTGCATGGCCCCTGCTGGTCCCCCGACCCCCAGGTTGAGCCCCGCCCAACCTGATCACATGTTATCAATATTTGAATCCTACCTCCACATGAACAGATGAAGCAGCGGAGTCTGCAGCTCTCTTTGTTATTTTAGTGATAGATGCTGAATGAATTACACACGGAGAGAAACGGGGTGAGAAGTCTGTCCAAATCCCGCGGGACTTCCTCCATCTCTCAGGCTTCCCTCCATACATTTTTAATGAGCAGCTCGCCTGAAATCTCGCCTGCTCTTGTTTCTTCCTACAGGCGATAATTGCCTCTCAGGATTTTTATTTTTTAATCTTCCAGGAATAATTCTGCCTCCTCTGCTGCTTTACACACGCTTTTCAAACATAAAAAATACAAACATCAGCCCATGTTTTATTTGTATTTAAATATTCGAAGGGAAGGTTTTTTTTTCACATATTGAGATAAAAAATGAGATTAAGAGAATTAAAAAGATGCTTCCTAACGAAAAATCTCTAATAATCTTATTTATATTCTTATTTGTGGAATTTATCTTTATTTTATGATATTTTCCATTTAATTTAGCGCCATTAAAATATATTGTCACAATTCTTCTGGTTATATTTTTGTATTACAGTTTTCTTGATTAGAAGTTGGATAAATATTGATTTCAAATAGATAAACAGATAGAAAATAATCGGGTACATGGCTAGATCTTACTGTGTGATTGAATGCGCCCAAAACACTTTTCTTTAATATTTCCCCATGAAATCCCTCTAAAATAAATGATAGGATGAAGCCGTTGTCTCTGGTATCGGCTGTCCCGCAGGTGTTGCGGGTCTGTCCCGCAGGTGTTGCGGGTCTGTTTCTCGCTTTAAGTGAAAACGATGATGAAGGGAAATGAAAGGCCTTCTCTCTCTCCATGTTTTCTGTCCCGGTCCGCAGACAGCAGCCGTGCGCGTGCTCCCCTCACATCACGTCACATCCATATTAATGCACAAACACGCAGTTCACGCGTCCCCCCCCCCCCCCAGCACGCAAACTGATGGAAATCTGCATGAGCCTCATTAGACCTGAAGGAAAGAGCGCAGCTATAGTGTGACTGGAACAATGAGTCTAAACTGTAAGGCCTGAGAGGAATATGTAACCTGCATGCACAGATTCTGCAACATACCACATATAATACAGTCTGCAGCCTACAAAATGGTTATAAATAGACACATTATCATCTTAGAAATACCATAAATACTTTATTTAAATCGTATAAGGTATTTTGAAAAAAGAGGGGTTCTATAGATTCACTGTGAGCCCTAAGAGGAGCATTATAAGAATATTAAAGTCATTAAAATACTATAAAGCACCAAAAATGTTGAAATAATATTTCAGATAGCCTATACTATATGTTAATATTTCCTCTGGCATCATGGAAACAAGATCTGGTTTCATCCTTAGATTATTATTTTGGGATATTAAAATACAAAAAAGTGTGAATAAAATCAGCCTTGCAGCAGCACAAAGGTCTCCACAGAAGTGGGTTTATTATAGGAATATCAAAGAAATATTCCATTCTTTTTCTTACTGCAGATGCTCACGATATCCACATTTTCACTTCTGTGTTATGTTTTTAGTTTATTTCCTGCTCCAGCATGAAGACATGGTCTGTTTTCAGCCTGACAGGAGGATTATGGGATATTTGAGTTATTAAAAACCATAAAAGTAAAATCCAGCTTGCAGTGCTACAAACTGCTCCACAGAAATTATTACAGTAATATTGTAGAAGTATTTAATTTGGAATCACCTAGTTAGATTTTTTTCCATGATTGATCAATAAAATATTCACATTTTTACTTGTGGGAATATTAGAATATCGTTGCAATATTTGTTTTAATATTTCCTCCTGGAGCATGAAAACCAGGTCTGTTTCCTGTGGTCCAGACCAAATATAAAGACTTGTTAGTGTTAGTCTTATGGAACGATTGATCAATTTAAGATCAAATCCAGTTTGGTTTAAAGGTCTTGGCAGCTTGGATTATCCATGTAAGACTGAACAAACATCAGGACCTGTACCCTCCTCTTCCTCCTCCTCTTCCTCGCCTCAATCAATATAAACCGAGTGCTGAGACGTGTGGCAGCTCAGGGACTCTCCCTCATTAATAATGAATACACCACGTGTGTGTGTGTGTGTGTGTGTGTGTGTGTGTGTGTGTGTGTGTGTCCATCATCTTGAATGCAACACACCAAACCCCATTAGATAAAACCACATTTTTACCCCCCGATCAAAATAAAAGCACACACTTATTTTCAAACATTAGTCATTTTATTTATTACTCTTTATCATTTTAGCAATCTTTTATTTTTTTATATCTCAGTAGGCCTATAATCTGTAAAGTATCAATCTTGTGTTAAAACTGTCTGGGATAGACTATCTATAATAGAGCTTCTTTATTTTTATTTTCTCAAAATCCTTTGATATACATATTCTCTTGTTAGATGGTTTTTGGAATAAGTCCTTTTTTTTTAAAACTCTTTTTTTTTTTTAATGCAACATCCCCATAAACAAACAAAGAGACAAACCAACAAACAAACAAAGGTCCACATCTTTTTGTCAGAAGGCAGTGGAAACGTCATCTGTGCCTCAGCAAGGAAATAAACAACCTCCTCCAATTTATTTACTGTGTTTATGTAGTTTATGATGCTACTGTACTGTCGGGACTCAGCTTTTTAATCTAACATACAGACCTAAATTATATATCACCTCTAAGGTCGTCTAGTAGGAATCACTGGCGCATGAAAAGGGGGGATGTGCTAAATGGCAACAGTCGTATCACTCTTCAGCCACGGTTTGATTTTTTTAGCTACACTGGCCATGAAATCACGTCTTCGTATTGCTGTCGGCTTTTCAAAATATTATTTTTCTTTCTTTGAGTAACCGTTTTGCTCACAGATTCGTTTCTAACACATGGTTCTGCTGAGCAGAACGGTGAGGTTTCAACCGCCGACGTGAAACTAAAATTAACTCTAATGTGTTTCTGCTTTCACGTCCAAAAGGTCCTTGAAGAGTTTCCGTCAACTTGTTCTGATGGGATTTCAGGAGAGGAGCACAATGTCCGACAAACCGATTCACAGATAGAGAAAACTGCTCGGGCTTCACGTCATAAAATATGTTTCACCTAGGTTAAATTACGTTTTCCACTCAAACTATTGGAGTAGAAAACGTCCTTGATGAAACCAGGAACAAACAGCTAAACCAAACTCTTGCCTCGTGTTAACCTGAACTCTCAGCCAACCTGATACAGTCTCTAACCTGCTGAACTGAACTGACCTCATGTGGTTCGACGGCTAACAGTTCGATGAAGAAGCCAAACCAGATTAAATCAAATCATATACAGTTTGATTTAGTTTAGTTTGACTTAATCTGGGTTGGCTGCTAAACTGACTGGTTAACTAACTTGACTCAATCCCATTTAGCTGCTCACCCAAACATTGTCTGTTTTAGCCTTTAAACCGTTCGCTGACCTGATTTAATCTGTTCTAGCTGCTAAATTGAACTGTCTTGACTAAATTCAGGGTGTGGATTTGGTTTGACATTTAACTCAAACCCGCAGCAGTCCATCCATAAATCTGTCTACCAGGTAGGCTGGATTAAATTGGCTTTGTGGAAACTCATGGGAACAATTGTTTGAACGCTGCCATGTCCACTTCCTCGCTGTCGTTCCATATTTCAAACATTTCAGAGTTTGTGCTCATTTCCTGAAATGTTTGGAGTCTGAGTCTGAACTGACATCATGCAATTTAACATCAGTAAACTGTTCTCAGTTTACATCCCTGCACCTCTGCGTCTGGTGGGGAAAGAAAAGGCTACGGTCACACCAGAAACTGGCAGAGCGAGATTTCTTCACGTGGCGTTGATTTTATAAGTGGTAGCAAGCTAAAGTAAAATACTGTAAATTTAAGAATACTTCTACCACTGGCACACGATTGACTGCAAGCCATGCTGCATGGGTCAAAGGTCAATACTGTCTTTTTGTCAATGCCACACATGTACCTGTAAAAGTCTGCCAGGGTTTAGCCGACCTGTACAGGTGGACAATGTGACAACTCCTCTCAAATGAATTAAACTTTGGTGCAAAACGCCACTGTGATAAAAGCTGGTGTGACCGCGGCCCGAGCACAACAAACAGCCAATAAGAATACAAATGTTACATCATCACCATCGAGCGTTCAGTCCATCAAACCTGCCCGGCTCAACACCGTCAACTTGGCGCGATAAAAAAGGAAAAAACTGTCCGTGATGGAAATGAGGCGACTGGTCTGAAATGGGCTCGAGGCCTTGGCTTGTCTTATTGATTTTGTGGAGTTGAGCTCGGCCTCGTGTTACACATGGATATGTACCTCAGGCTATATGGGAACCCTAAAATATAGCCTGAGACTGTGTCAGCACCCAGCAGTCACACAGTGCTGTCCAGGCCTAGCCTACTAAACATCAATAATTCATGGTTGACTTTAATACTGTGTAATTCCACGATTGTAAGCGGGCAAGAATCCATCAAATTTTCATCATTGTCATCATTTCAGCTCAACGGCGTGTTGAATATTTCATGTCATCGACCTCCGGGTCGGGTCAGCGTGTGATTGGATGAGCGCCCCAGGAGGACGGCCTGCAGATGTCCCAGGGAGGCAAACCAGGCCGCCGTACAGTGATGTTGTAAAAATCCATTTTAGTAGTTTTCTGGTGATGAATTCAAACTCCTTGAAGTTGTTTTTTCAGGATTGAAGAGCAGCTATCACTCTTCTTCTATTTTCTTTTTTCATTTGTGTTTTTCCTTTTTTTCTTCTTTTCCACTTTGTGTTTTTTTTTTTTTTATGTTTTTAATGTTAAAACGCCAGCCAAGTCAGTATGGTGGGCAGCGTGGTTAGGACCAAGGCGAGGCCCCTGGCGTCGGCTGATCTGGGGGCCGCGTTGCCGCCGCCACAGAGTTCAAACAAACTCCCACGGAAATCCAGGTTGCGGGATTCCTTTTTCAGTTTCTCCCAGAGGTCCGTCGCTCCCTCCTGGCAGTCGGCCAGCGCCGTCGTGGCACAGGAGTGGAAGTTATCCCAGTAACTGGCAGGAGAAAACACAGCGAGCGTTAACACCACAAGCTTGTGACTGCAGTGGGAGGCTGGTTTTAAACTGAATGCATCATCTAGTCAAGAGGCAGAGCCAAGAGTGGAAGTCATCCCAGAATCTGGCAGCACAGAAAACACAGCGAGGAGAAAAGCTTATGAAGACACAGCCGGCGAAGTTTATATTCAGTAAAACAACAACTAAAGCGAGTGTGGAGCCTCCAAACATATTACTACATTGTCTTTGGAGGACTGGGCAGAAAGACAAATACTAAACTGTGTTTGTTTTATTGGCAAATTCCAGTATTTTAGCCTCAGTAACCAACTGTAAGGCCAATAAATACTCCATTAAGCATGACTTTGTCCCAGTCAGTGAGAGGAAGGTTATAACCACAATTAATCAAATAAGATTAACAGTTAAATGAAATATGACAGAATTAACTAATTTTAATTTTCTGTCTCCTCATCTCAGAGGGAAATGTTGTCCTTGTTTCCTTCACTACATGTAACATGGCTGTTGTTCTGTTAACATCAGTAAATGAAGCAGTTAAACAGTTTGTTCTGATTATTAACATCCAGAAAGAAAGAAAACAGCAACGACGAGTCACACTTCAGTTCATCAATTACAATCATTCAAATTCAAAGTTCTTCTTTTCTAAAGCCATACTTCCTGTCCTCCTTCCTTTCCCTCCTTCCTACCACCTTTTTCTATCTTCCCTCCCTCCTCTCTCACTTCTTTGCTGGTACAATGTTTTATTCATCCTCCCTGTTTCCTTCTCTCATGCTTCCTCTTTGCCCTCATTATTCCTCCTTTTCCCTGCGTGTGTTTTATTCCCTTTTTTTAGTCTCCCCCTCTCGTCTGTTCATCTTGTTTTTTTTCTCCTTCCGCCTCCCAGTTAATGTAAAGATGGCAGCCTGACGCGTGCTGCCACACACACACACACACACACACACACGCACACACACACACACACACACACACAGCGTATCTAATCCAATCTTCCAATCTGCTCTTATTGATGTTGACCTCCTGAACCGAGGCGTGTCGATGTTACATCTCTGAGCAATTAACGCGTGTGTGTGTGTGTGTGTGTGTGTGTGTGTGTGTGGAGGCGTATTAATGCGGCCCTCCTGCCACGCCTCAACACCGCTGTGATGGAGCTGTCACTGGATTAAAAAATCATGTGTGTGTGTGTGTGTATGTGGAGTCGGGGTGGGGGGGGTGGGGGGGCTTCTTGCTGCAGTATGCCATCTGGTGCCCACCCGGTCCGGGTGGTGGGGTGTAAGGGGGGGTAACGGGGGATAAATAGGGGGAAGGAGGGTGGGGGTCAGCTGGCTAGCAGGGCCCTCAGTTTCCCCCCTCAGGGTCTGCAGTTCAATCACTCATATTATTTTATACGTGTTCCGTTGTTGAAGTTATGCATCGAAAGAGAAAAGATGATTGAGTAAATATGCTGCAGTTTACCCATTTGTTTATTAGATATTTCATTGTGATTTTTGTAGTTAAAATGAAAAATCAAAAATGTTTTTTGGTGATGTATTTCTGTCATGTTAAAAACAAGAAGAAGAAGAGCTCATTGGAGGCTTTGCCTGAGAAGACAAGTTCAGGGGACGTAAAGCCCCGTTCCCCGTCAGGAAGTCGAAGGTGAAGCCTGATTTTATTTCACCTGGGCGCCTGAGGTAGATTATTTTACAAAGAAAGCAGCAGCGATTAGAAGTTTTTCGTCCAATTTCACTTATCTTGGGAGAAATATCTCCAATATTGATCTTTCTATGTCACAGTTTACCTTTTTATAAAGCATACTTTACACAATATACTGTGTTTGTTCAGCTGTGCTAAGAAGGCAAAAAGTGGACGTAGTTATTTCAGGGTCCTGAATCAGACCCCCAACTCTTCACAGTCCGTCCTCACAGCTTTCTGTAAGATGCTGTTGATTCTTTTGATTTAACGCTTGCATTTCTTCTGGTTTGTTTGGTAGTTTTGCAGCTGTAGGTTGATGGGACAGGACCTGTCTTATGAGTAATTATGTAATCTTTTGTCTTCTCAGGCCCCCTACTCCTAAGGATGAGCCCCTGTGTGGGACACGCGTGGGTTTTTACCTGCAGATCTTGTGCAGGTTCTCCGTGTCGTCCAGGTCCTGGGGATAGTTGGCCATGTTCTCCCCCAGCTGAAGCAGACAGTCTGAGAAACCTTTAAACACAGAGTCACATTGACCAGCACTGACCAGCACCGTCTGCAACACAGAGACTGCAGGGGAGGAAGAGGAAGAGGAAGGAGAAGAGGAAGGGAACGAGACATGAAGAAGAGGTGAGAATTTTACATGAAAGAAAATCACATCAAGCTTCTCTGTTTGATTTTTTCTGTTCTGTTTTTCTATTGGATGAAAACATCAGGACCATTTTTCCTATGTGATGGAGCATTTTAAAGAGTTTCCTCCAACTTTTAACCTTTTCTATGGACGGTTTTATGTATAGCTCATAAGTACAAACTTGCCACCACATCTTTTAAGTTTCATTTGAGCCTGTCTGAGGTTAATGTTGGGGTTAATTGGTTGAGAACATTTCAGACAAAAAACACGTCTTTCTGCACAAATAAAGACTATTATGACAAATTATGCAGTTGTTTTCCACAGATCTTGTTCTGACATCAAGTACAAGGTTAATCTTTTCTCTTCATCAACACTCAACTTGACTGACGGGAAAGTCAAACAACTTTCCAATATTCACATATGTACATATAAACAATTATACTGCGTGAACCTCATGTGGGAAAACAAAGACAGATAGAGACTGAAACAGAGGCTGAAAAATAAAATGTATTTTTACTTTTTAAAAGATTAGTTACAAAGTTCTTCATAGGACAGTAAAAACACCAAAAATATGAACTTTTAAGATGAAAGAAAAGCCAAAAGAAATACGTTTTGTGCATTGAATCGTCTCCTCTGAGACTTTGTTTGAGGCTGTTCAAAAGTCACTGGGCAAAGTAATGACAAGCTCCAGGAGCTTAAAGTCACAAACTACTTCATTTCTTAAAGCATCTAACGTTGACACCATGACGCCGATCTTCCCCTAACCTCAACCATTAATTTACCTAAACTTAACCAGGACTTAACTATACTGTATAAACAGAAAACTCAGGCATCATGTCGCAGCTTTTTAGAAAGATCCTTGAAAAGAAGCACATTTTTGAATGGAGTCTGGTGGGCAGTGAAGCTCAGATCCTCAGCGAATCATTGAAACGATACTGTTGCCAGTTTATTAGGAACACAAAAGAAATCACATATGAAAACACCAATTTTATATGTCGTATTTCACATGTTCACATGATGGAGGCACGTGTGGTTTTATGGACATTTAACATGTGAAATATGGTGTGTGTGTGTGTGTGTGTGTGTGTGTGTGTGTGTGTGTGTGTGTGTGTGTCAGTCTCCTCCCTAATTCACTTTAACAGAGAGGAAACCTGATATAAAACACACCACGGGTTGCCAGGTCTGACACACCTCCGTCCCTCCCCCTCAGCCACACACACACACACACGCCCCTTTACATGACCTCTGTTAACCGTGTGTGTGTGTGTGTGTGTGTGTGTCTGTGCGGTTCGTTAAGCAGGGGATCGGGCTGATTGATTGGTTTGGATAATAACACGCCGGCTGTCCGGTTCCACTCGATCAAACTGTGGACTAACACAGCGTGACGTGTAGGACGAGACGCGGCTGTTAGACAAATCTATTCCTGCTGACTGCAACGCCACATATAACAACGACTATAAAAACTGTATGACTACATCTATTGGTCGCGTCATCAGGGTCAGTTAATCAATAACGGACCCATACTGAGCTTGTACTTTATGGGATGAACTTCCACTACAGCACTATCCCAGTAATATTCCTTTAACATGCCAACAATGTTATAACAAACAGTTCCCCACTGATTCATCATTGAGTCTTTTTTTATTCCCCACATTCTTCTTCTTTGTTAAAACCTCGAGCCTACATTACCCACAATGCACCTCAGCTGTTGCAGGCTGAGAGTTCCCCTTTAAGGTGGTCCTTATTGTCCTATAACAGGGATCTATCTATAGTTAACTGCATTTAGAAGTATAGTGTAATCAGCAAAATGTACTTAAAGTATCAAGGTAAAAGTACATAAGTGTTATATCTTTACATGATGTATGTAAACAGTACTTTCATGGTATAGCTGCTCATTTTAAAATACTTTAAATACTTTTGGGAAGTTAAATCTGTGCAACACAGCAACGTGTTTTATATGAAGATCACACGTTTTGTTTGTAAGATCTTGATTTGAAAAGTAACTAAAGCTGTCAGATGAGCGTAGTAGAGTAAAAGTAGCAGGAAATATAAATACAGTATCTGAGTAAATGTACTGAGTTAGTTTCCAGCACTAAAGGAAACACGACCAAAATCCAGATTTTGTCCAACAACGTTTTTAAAATGTTTCTTTCTGCAAAATTTGCAACTTCGGTAAAATTAAAGAAACAGCAACATTACGGCAAATAAACGTAAACTCAAACATAAACGGTTATTGTTATGGTTTTGGTTGTAGTTGTGGTTATGGTTGTGGTAATAGTTATGGTTGTAGTTACGTTGTGGTTTTGGTTGTGGTTGTAGTTGTGGTTATGGTTGTGGTTATGGTTGTGGTTGTGGTTATGGTTGTAGTTGTGGTTGTAGTTGTGGTTATGGTTGTGGTTGTGGTTATGGTTGTGGTTGTGGTTATGGTTGTGGTTATGGTTGTAGTTGTGGTTGTAGTTGTGGTTATGGTTGTGGTTGTGGTTGTAGTTGTGGTTATGGTTGTGGTTATGGTTGTGGTTGTGGTTATGGTTGTGGTTATGGTTGTGGTTATGGTTGTAGTTATGGTTGTAGTCATGGTTGTGGTTATGGTTGTGGTTATGTTGTGGTTATGGTTGTGGTTGTAGTTGTGGTTATGGTTGTGGTTATGGTTGTGGTTGTGGTTATGGTTGTGGTTATGGTTGTAGTTGTGGTTGTAGTTGTGGTTATGGTTGTGGTTATGGTTGTGGTTGTGGTTATGGTTGTGGTTATGGTTGTAGTTGTGGTTATGGTTGTAGTTGTGGTTATGGTTGTGGTTGTAGTTGTGGTTGTGGTTATGGTTATGGTTGTGGTTGTAGTTGTGGTTATGGTTGTGGTTATGGTTGTGGTTGTGGTTGTGGTTATGGTTGTAGTTGTGGTTATGGTTGTGGTTATGGTTGTGGTTGTAGTTATGGTTGTGGTTGTAGTTGTGGTTATGGTTGTGGTTATGGTTGTGGTTATGGTTGTGGTTGTGGTTGTGGTTATGGTTGTGGTTATGGTTGTGGTTGTGGTTATGGTTGTGGTTATGTTGTGGTTGGTGTTATGTTGTGGTTATGGTTGTGGTTGTAGTTATGGTTGTGGTTAGGTAACTAAAACACTCAGCCCACCTCTCTGCATAAAGGACACTTTCAACATCTCCTTCTTTAAACGAAACAAACTGTTTCAAACCGTCTGGGATCAGCTGGAGAAAGATCGATTTTAGAGATACGAGGTTCTCACAGGACGGCGACGCTACAAACACGTGATGATCTTATAGACCATGATGCATTGCTGCAGATTAAACTAGCCAACAGGATATAAAGGAGTTAAAATGAGCTCAACCTTAAACATCTACAGCAGTAAAATGCAACAGACACATGAATGCAGCAGGAATATTAATCCAGAAACATCAGAGATAATAAAACACTGACAGCAACTCTTTACTGCAGCAGGAACTCTTTACTGCAGCAGGAACTCTTTACTGCAGCAGGAACTCTTTACTTTAAGGACTTTAACTACATTTAGCTGATAAAACTTACTTACTTTTACTAAAGGAAGGTTTTGAATGCAGGACTTCTACTTTAGTGGAGTATTTTCACAGGGTGTATTAGTACTTGTACTGCAGTAGAGGACCTGAGTACTTCCTCCAGCTCTTATGTTGGTTTCTTTGTAGCTAAATTACATTACATTTGTGTAGTTTCTCAAACGTTATCGGGCATGTTAGTGCAGGTGCTACCCCTGTGATATTTGTATAATATTTGTATATTTTTCCCATAAAGCCACACACATTAGTTAGTAACTGTCGCTGGTTTTCCTTAATATTTGTTTTATTACAACTTTACCATTCCTGTATTTCCCTGTGTTGATTTATAGTTGAGTATCTATCATGAATCTACTAGTAAACATATAGTTTTTTGTTTATTTCTATTATATCATATTACTGCTATAATATTCCTTGAATTGTCCCCTCAGTTATGTGTAATATTTCTTATATGTTGAGGTTTAAAAATCTAAAAAAAAGACTAAAAGTCCAAAGAATGTGACGAAAAAAACCAGAAACATCCATGTTTCGCCTGCTGAGGAAGATCATGTGATGTGGTCAAAAGCTGTACTGTCAGTTTAAAGAGACCTTATGAAACTGAAGTTAATCTGCAGTATTCCTCTAACAGGATGTCTGTACTCATCCTGGAATATTTGCGTAATATTCCTTTAAAGCTGCATTTAATCCTCCAATACTTGATAAACCTTTTAAAACATTCCTATGATGTTTCCTTCTTAATATGAAAAAACAATAAAATAATTTTCTTCTAACATTCAAACTGAGTGGAGGAATGAGCCCCCCCCCCCCCCCCCCATGGATGAGGCATTACATCATCTCCAACATGAAGCTGCAGCAGTCGAGTTTCTTTCTTTCTTTCAGCCAATCAGCTGCAAACAAGGTCACCAGAAAAATACATGAATGAAGTGACCCCCCCCCCAAAAAAAATTCTCAGTATTTCATTCATTTTAATTTCTTAAAATCCGCTTTTATTAACAAAATCCTGATAGTTGAATTATTTTTTCCTTCAAGCTCTTTTAGATTAATAAAGATTTATTATTATTATTATGAAACTGAGAAACTGAACATGTTTAGTTTTATTAGGAGGTTTTAAATGTTAAACAGCTTATTTTTCCACATTTTTGAATTTTTGATGTGCAAAAACAGCGTTTCACTTCCATTCTGACGTTAGAAATAACCATTAAATGTATTTATTATATTTGTGGATTTAATTTGCAGTTTCTGTCAGAGCTGCAGATCCGAGTCCGGTTTTTATTCGTTTTTTTTTTCGCCTCCATCTTTTCATTCTCATCTCTGAATCATGTTTCATCTTTTTATTTAAAGATGTATTTCCGCCGCTCCTCCATCTTTTTATGTATTTTCACTGTTATTTATATTTGATCTCGTTCCGGGTGTTTTTTCTTGTTTCAGTGAAACCAGGACAGCCCCGTCACGCGCACGCGAACGGGCACGCGCGCAGCATTTTCGTTCACGCCTCCCATCCGGCACGCTCGCACTCATTCACCCCACACACACACACACACACACCTCCA
>CM062210.1:1447500-1452500 GCA_031216445.1 Lateolabrax maculatus
GTACTATATTGGCAATAAATTGAAATAAAATACACAATATCACCAGATTAAAGACGTCCGAATGCTTCAAAGATGCAAAAACTCTTTTAGTTTTCCAAAATAGACAAAACACACAGTTCTTGTTTAGAGAGCTGGGAGGCCGTGAAGATGGTTAATCTGATTTTCGCTTATTTTTCTTATTAAGAAACAAGCAAAAAATTACTTTCACAGCTTCTTAGGACCCAAGTTGAGATTTAAAAGATGTGTTTTGTCTGATCAATAGTCCAGAACACAAAGATACTCAGTTTACAATCGAAGATGACAAAGAAAACGTTCACGCCTGAGAAGCTGGAACCAGAGAAATTGTTGCGTTATAATAAAATGATTAATCAAAAAATCTTGATTTTCTGTCATTCAGCTAATCGTTTCAGCTCTAAAGGTGTAAACACTTCCGTCACGTGACGCGTCACATGATCTGGTTCGTTTGAAGCATACAGAAGCCTTTAGGGGATTTTATTTATGTTAGTTATGAGACAAATACGACTTTTCAACCAACTGTGTGAGCTGATTGTCCCGTTAGTGACGCAGCTCACAGTTTGGTGAACGTGCTGCCAGATGTTCCCCACTGCAGATGTGTTTCTCAGAAAGAAGCAAACAGAGCCAGAACATCCAGTGACTGCTGGGCTGCACAGAGAGTTGAATGTCCTGTTGTTCTTGAACACCTGCTTTTGTTTAGCTTCTACGTTGCATCATTTTTCTGTGTTTTTGTGAGTATTTCTGAAGGCAGAGAGGTTTTTAAAGCCCTGACGTTTTGGCTGCAGTTCTGTGTGCAGCGCTTTAATCTGAATTTGGGTGCGAGACACAGATCGGTTTCACTGATCCTGCAGGGAGATGGCACAATAAGGCCACACCGCACATAATACATCATAACTATAGATCTTCAGAGGGGTGGGGGGGCTGTCAGCATCGATGATGTCAGCCAAATGGCTCCTTTAGCTCGATGAGGAGCAGAGCTGAGCAGAATGAAGAGGAAGGACGGGTGACGTCACAGCAGTGAATTCTTCAATGGGGCTGTGTGTTTGTGTGTGTGTGTTTGTGTGTGTGTGTGTGTGTGTGTGCAGGCTGCACCATCATTTATCATCACGTCCAGTGATGTTTCTAACACCAGTCGGTGGCGCCACCTGGTGTTACAAACATGTAACAGCAGCTCACCTGCAGATTTGACTTTGTTTCTTAATGGAAATTAATTATTTACTCAAGTAACGTACTTAAGTACAGTTTTGAGGTACTTTACTTTAATATTTTCGTAATAAAACAAAATGTAGCATATAAATGATGATGTTATTATATCAATAAGTCTTTGTTAAATTCAGGGAACGTGTATAAACAGATAAAGATGAGCTCCACCTTAACAAGCTGCAACATTAAAGTGAACACATTAAAGCATCAAGAAATATAATTCATAATACCTTAGTACATTTACTTGAGTAAATGTTGAATGTTGTATTTTGTATTTCTACACTGTAGTATTGAAATAAAAGATCTAAATACTTCTTCCATCACATGGATTAAAACATATTTTCTCCTATTTAACATCATATTTAGATTATTTTTATGTTTTATTCAGACTTTTATTCCCTGTTTGCATCACTTCTTCTTCGTCTCTTCTCGCTCACTGCAGGGTCACCAGGCACCTTTGACCTCAGACCTCGATATAAATATACTCCATGAATCTCCCTGCCTTTATTCTAAGAAATGTTGCTGTTTATATTCACCTCAACACCTGAAATCTACTGTAAAATATGTTAATAAAGGTCCCTTTACTGGCTGTTTGGGAAGCTTTCAGCTGCGTCTCACTGCCTTCCTCTTATCTCCAGAACAAGCCTGCGAGTTCACTTTGAGTTACGATTTTTTAAATTTTACTACAAAAACCTTCACATGAAACAGGTTGGTAAAGCAATAAAAGACTCAACCTCATGTTATAAAGTGTTTTCACCAGGAGGGAAGCTCTTCTTCTGTGGTGCCTCCTGATGAAAACCTTCAGAACAGATTAGGTGTCACTTGAATGTGAGAACACTGATCCTCGCCGCTTCACCTCGTCTCTTATTTATCAATTAGCCGAGGCTGTGTGTGCAGGAGGGTTTTTGTAATCCCTGCAGGATAATTACAGGGCTGCCTCGGTGCAAAGCGCCCGTTGGGGCTGTAATTGGTTTGCAGGCTGGCGGCGGCGGCGAGGGTGACTCACTGCTGGGTATTGACTCGTTCTCCCGTGGTGGCCATGAGCCGTTTGTTCTGCTGCTCTGAGACGCTCGGCTCATTTCTGGACCAAACCTCAGAGGAGATTTCTCAAGTTTAGACAAAAGGAGAATAACTAAGAACCAGAACATCCTCTGCACAAAAACACTTTAGTTCTTACGTTTGCTTTTTCAAAATAACAAATTCCTCGTGCGTCTCTTTACAGTGACGTCGGGATATTAACACTTTGCTCTGACCTTTGACCTCCATCTTGGAAGTGAGCATTAGTCTCCTGCTGCTTCAGCTTCATGTGCAATCTTATGAACCTCCTTCTAGTCCTATCTACAGATGCAGACAGATGGTAAGGAGTGTCATGGGCTCAGAAGACACTACAAACATAACAAACAAGAGCAATAACACAGCAAACTGAGAGCAAAACACTAAATGAACTACACCTGTCGAACCAGATATGAGCACAATCCTGCTCCTTAGACATTACATCTGTTAATACATAACTGACATATCTTTAACACATCCTTTAACACATCATTTAACACAAACTGAGCAGTGAAACACTCATTACACTACAGGTACTGAAGTCTACGTTCATCAGACACAAATCAGGACATTTGCAGGAAAAGTCTGTTATCTGAAATTGTGATATAATGTTTCAGATCTCACAGGTGACACTTTGTCTCCTCCTCAGGAACTGAATGGATTTCTGAGAGTCAGTTTAGTTTTTGCAGATATTTCAAGGTTCAAGGTTCAGCTTTATTGTCATTATACAGCACAGGATTGTAGCTCCCTTCCCGCTGCACATACAACATACAAATGTATGAACATATATTCAAATATTTAAATTAGAATAGAATTAAACAATAAACTAAAATTTAAAAAATAAAAAGGAAACAGAAGATGCACAGTTACATTTATAAATATACAGCACCATACACATCTAAAATATGTGTAATGTGTATATATCTATATCTATATCTATAGATATAGATATAGATATATACATCCACATATATCTGAAAATATAAAGGAATATAAAAGTATTGATTGATGTTGAAACATCATCAGCAGGTCAGTGTGTTTCCTGTGTGAAAGCAGAGCGACCTCGTCTCACTTCCTCTTCTGTCCTAAAGACAAGTCGACCTGCTCGTATTCAACCTTTCTGGGGTCAAAGAAGACGTTAGAGACTTTCATTTCTGTCTTTCTCTGTCACTTTTATCTCCCGTCCCGTCCTCTGTCTTCCCACTTTAACGTCCCATCCTTTTGTTTCCTGTCCTTCTCATTTATATTAATGTCCTGTCCCACCTGTCCTTTATTTTTGTCCTTTTTCCCCTTTAATGTCTGTTTTTTCTGGACGTTAAAGCTTAATCTGTCTTGTCTTTATTATAATGATGTTTTATTCACTCTTTTGTTCTATATTCCGTCTTGTTCTTTTCGTTTCCCCTGCCATCATGTTCCTCTTTTGTCCTTCTGTCCTTTCCTTTTATGTCCTGTTTAGTTTTTTACCTTTATTTTTTTAGATATAGGACAGGAGACAGGAGACAGGAAATTAAGTGAGAGGGTCAATGTGTGACACAGTTGGACTCTGCGGTCTGTCCTGTCCATGTCTCTGTCTCTGTCCTGCTGTTTTGGGATTTTCCACCGTAACTCTCAGTCAGTCCTGATGTGTCTGACAGATTAAAGCCAGTCGGAGGTGAGAGACAGCGGCTCGTCCTCTGGGGGACGACTCGCCCTGAAACCTGAAGACTTTGGTTTAAAGATCTGTGGCTCTCAGCCCAGAAAGTAAAGAAGAAACACATCTGATATTTCATCGTGTCGCCCGCTGACTGATTAAATGTCGCGGCAGAGGAGAGACATGATGATTATTGTTCACATGCCAGAATAACTGTGAGGATTTGGAGCTTTAGACCCCTGCTTCAGCCTTCTTCATGCTTGAGGCATCCCAAAGGAGACTTCAGGCTTTTGTGCTGCTTTGCTTTGCATGATTCATGGAAAGCTTTCAGTTTGGCCTGAATATGAAGGTGATTTGTAATGATTTAGCGTGTTAGCTGAAGTTATTCAGAAGTGACGAGGGTTATAAAGCTGACTTGCTTGTTCAGAGATTTTAGCAAATAAGCACATTTATGGTTAACTTTGACCTGCACATCTTCAACATTGACAAACGCAGAGTTCGAGTCATGAGGGAGAAAGATTCTCTGTTTCCAACGTCATCAGAGTGAAGATTTAAACACAGAATCCATTACATCTGGGTTGGATTACATTGAACACAAGTCTTTGGCTTTTTTATTTATTTATTTATTATTATTTTTATTTTTTTTATTGAACGAAATGGCGAAATATGTGGTCACTACGTCACCAGGCCTTTACTCTGCGTACTGTTGCCATGGTAGCAGCGGTAAGCGTTGGCGTCTGGAAGTTTTCTGGCTTTAAACCCAAAGTTAGTTAGAATATATATATATATATATATATATATATATATATATATATATATATATATAACCCTGGAGCAGAGCAGAGATGTCTGCCAGCAAACAGGAAGTGGAACACTGGTCACATGACCAATCAGCAGCAGTGTGTCAGGGTGACCTCACAGCCTTGGCGGTCGAGGTCAGAGGAAGTTCCTGCGGAGGAAACAGCTTTCAGTGCAAAAAAATATACAACTACACAACTTTCTGGGGTTTTTTAAACTGTGAACCAGGCAGCGTTAAGCCTCATCTGCAACACATATATGACATTTTGATGCTTTACATATAAAAACAGATTCAAAAGAC